>JAZAQT010000303.1:0-69000 GCA_036417435.1 Inia geoffrensis
AGGACCTACACATTGCTCAACCAAATGAACTCAACACCCCGTATTCAAAACCTAGGAATATACCTCACTATGAAGAAAATTAAAACCCATACATTTATAGATCTCCATAAGAAAATCATTTGTTTACAGCAACATACACACAGCAGTGTAAATAAGCTAAATCCCCTTATAAAAATAAATTTGAAAAAGAAAACACAAGGAATGTCAAATAGAGAGAAATTCTTAAATAAGTCCTTCAGGGCTTGTGAGGAATCTTGCATTTACCACCTCTACATCCACAGCTGTGGGAGAGATAAGGCTGGACACTTGGGGCTGATACTATTGGTGAGGGAATGCAGACTCTTTGAGGTAATGGTGCATGGTTCCCATTGCACGGGTCCCAAATCTCCACGTTTAAGGGATTTATCCTTCAGCTAAAATATGCATGGAAAACCTAGAATATGGTCCACGAAGTGTCCAGGCAACATTTTAAAACTCATCGCCATTTTTGCCCCCTGGTACTCGAGTTCGCCGTTCCAGATGCGATATTAACATTCTCCGCACTTGGAGAGTCAGTGCCTTTGACCTCTTGTTTGGCACTGTTTGCAATTTCCGTGGAAGATGAACAGGAATAAGGAGAACGAATGAGCGGCTAACTCGATGTGTTTGGACGGGCACATTGAACTCTGATTTCCCTACAGGAAGAAGAATTCACCAAAGGCTCAGCGTGCCATGCCGGAACGAGATTAGGGACTGAAGCAATTTTTCGGGTTTGCAGTCAGCTCACAAGAAAGCGAGTTGAGAAAAGGAGATTTTGGGCACTGTAACTCACAATCCTGCAGAGTTCCAAATGACCCCTATCATCCAAAAATTTATTGAAGGAAGGCTGTGAAGAGGACTTGAACGCGACGCAGAATTGCAGAAAACAGATATCAGGGGGTAGATAAGAATTGCTCTGAAAGCGTAGGAAAAGAGGCAGCAGGTCGACAGTGATGCACTTGGCCAAAAAGGGCGTATGCGTTTTTTCCTGAATGTATTCAGGAAAAAACGCATACGCCCTTTTTGGCCAACCAAGCAAGCCTGCAATGGAAATCCGCACTACAAGGAAGTCTCACTTCCCACCGATCCAAAGGGCCGTCCGAAAAAAGTGTAAAATCCAGAGAGGCAGGACAGACCATGGAGAACCGGCAGCCTTGTTATGCTGATGGGCGGGATGTAAATTGCCAACAGCCACTCTGGAGAAGTGGATGGTGTTTCCTGGAACAAAGAAAGAACCAAGCTAGAGAGCCTAGGGCACTTCCTCTTATGGTGCTATAGATTCGGAAAATTTAAATGAAAAAGACACAGCCACACCAAAGTTTGGGGCTGCTCTGTGTACTGGATCCTTGACTATGGTACAACTTTAATAGCCCAGAGAGAGAAAAATGGATATAGAAGTTGTGGTACATCCCTACAATGGAATATCACTCAACAATGAAATCAAAGGCAACAGACCAGTAGCAGCATAATGAGTGGATTTACTTACGATGATTCTAAGTGAAATAAGTCACACAGAAAAAGAAACATCATAAGATATCACTAATACCAGGAATGTAAACACGGCTACGTGTGAACTGCATTACAAAACACAACAGATTCTCACATTTACAAAAGAAACTTATGCATGCTTAAGGGGAAAGGAGAGTGGTGAGGCTGCATAAAACCAGAGGTTGACATTAGGACAGATACCATTCCATAAGCCAAATATATATTAGACAGGACCTACACATTGCTCAACCAAATGAACTCAACACCCCGTATTCAAAACCTAGGAATATACCTCACTATGAAGAAAATTAAAACCCATACATTTATAGGTCTCCATAAGAAAATCATTTGTTTACAGCAACATACACACAGCAGTGTAAATAAGCTAAATCCCCTTATAAAAATAAATTTGAAAAAGAAAACACAAGGAATGTCAAATAGAGAGAAATTCTTAAATAAGTCCTTCAGGGCTTGTGAGGAATCTTGCATTTACCACCTCTACATCCACAGCTGTGGGAGAGATAAGGCTGGACACTTGGGGCTGATACTATTGGTGAGGGAATGCAGACTCTTTGAGGTAATGGTGCATGGTTCCCATTGCACGGTTCCCAAATCTACACGTTTAAGGGATTTATCCTTCAGCTAAAATATGCATGGAAAACCTAGAATATGGTCCACGAAGTGTCCAGGCAAAATTTTAAAACTCCTCGCCATTTTTGCCCCCTGGTACTCGAGTTCGCCGTTCCAGATGCGATATTAACATTCTCCGCACATGGAGAGTGAGTGCCTTTGACCTCTTGTTTGGCACAGTTTGCAGTTTCCGTGGAAGATGAACAGGAATAAGGAGAACGAATGAGCGGCTAACTCGATGTGTTTGGACGGGCACATTGAACTCTGATTTCCCTAAAGGAAGAAGAATTCACCAAAGGCTCAGTGTGCCATGCCGGAACGAGATTAGGGACTGAAGCAATTTTTCGGGTTTGCAGTCAGCTCACAAGAAAGCGAGTTGAGAAAAGGAGATTTTGGGCACTGTAACTCACAATCCTGCAGAGTTCCAAATGACCCCTATCATACAAAAATTTATTGAAGGAAGGCTGTGAAGAGGACTTTAACGCGACGCAGAATTGCAGAAAACAGATATCAGGGGGTAGATAAGAATTGCTCTGAAAGCGTAGGAAAAGAGGCAGCAGTTCGACAGTGATGCACTTGGCCAAAAAGGGCGTATGCGTTTTTTCCTGAATGTATTCAGGAAAAAACGCATACGCCCTTTTTGGCCAACCAAGCAAGCCTGCAATGGAAATCCGCACTACAAGGAAGTCTCACTTCCCACCGATCCAAAGGGCCGTCCGAAAAACGTGTAAAATCCAGAGAGGCAGGACAGGCCATGGAGAACCGGCAGCCTTGTTATGCTGATGGGCGGGATGTAAATTGCCAACAGCCACTCTGGAGAAGTGGATGGTGTTTCCTGGAACAAAGAAAGAACCAAGCTAGAGAGCCTAGGGCACTTCCTCTTATGGTGCTATAGATTCGGAAAATTTAAATGAAAAAGACACAGCCACACCAAAGTTTGGGGCTGCTCTGTGTACTGGATCCTTGACTATGGTACAACTTTAATAGCCCAGAGAGAGAAAAATGGATATAGAAGTTGTGGTACATCCCTACAATGGAATATCACTCAACAATGAAATCAAAGGCAACAGACCAGTAGCAGCATAATGAGTGGATTTAGTTACGATGATTCTAAGTGAAATAAGTCACACAGAAAAAGAAACATCATAAGATATCACTAATACCGGGAATGTAAACACGGCTACGTGTGAACTGCATTACAAAACACAACAGAGTCTCACATTTACAAAAGAAACTTATGCTTGCTTAAGGGGAAAGGAGAGTGGGGAGGCTGCATAAAACCAGAGGTTGACATTAGGACAGATACCATTCCATAAGCCAAATATATATTAGAAAAGACCTACTCATTGCTCAACCAAATGGACTCAACACCCCATATTCAAAACCTAGGAATATACCTATCTATGAAGAAAATTAAAACCCATACATTTATACGTCTCCATAAGAAAATCATTTTTGTACAGCAGCATACACACAGCAGTGTTAATAAGCTAAATCCCCTTATAAAAATAAATTTGAATAAGAAAACACAAGGACTGTCAAATAGAGAGAAATTCTTAAATAAGTCCTTCGGGGCTTGTGAGTAATCTTGGATTTACACCTCTACATCCACAGCTGTGGGAGAGATAAGGCTGGACACTTGGGGCTGATACTATTGGTGAGGGAATGCAGACCCTTTGAGGTAATGGTGCATGGTTCCCATTGCACGGGTCCCAAATATCCACGTGTAAGGGATTTATCCTTCAGCTAAAATATGCATGGAAATCCCAGAATATGGTCCACGAAGTGATCAGGCAAAATTTCTAAAACTCATCGCCATTTTAGCCCCCTGGTACTCGAGTTCGCCGTTCCAGATGCAATATTAACATTCTCCCCACTTGGAGAGTCAGTGCCTTTGACCTCTTGTTTGGCACAGTTTGCAATTTCCGTGGAAGATGAACAGGAATAAGGAGAATGAATGAGCGGCTAACTCGATGTGTGTTGACGGGCACATTGAACTCTAATTTCCCTACAGGAAGAAGAATTCACCAAAAGCTCAGCATGCCATGCCGGAACAAGATTAGGGCCTGAAGCAATTCTTCGGGTTTTCGGTCAGCTCACAAGAAAGCAAGTTGAGAAAAGGAGATTTTGGGCACTGTAACTCACAATCCTGCAGAGTTCCAAATGACCCTTTTCATCCAAAAATTTATTGAAGGAAGGCTGTGAAGAGGACTTGAACGTGACGCAGAATTGCAGAAAACAGATATCAGGGGGTAGATAAGAACTGCTCTGAAAGCGTAGGAAAAGAGGCAGCAGTTCGACAGCGATGCACTTGGCCAAAAAGTGCGTATGCGTTTTTTCCTGAATATATTCAGGAAAAAACGCATACGCCCTTTTTGGCCAAGCAAGCAAGCCTGCAATGGAAATCCGCACTACAAGGAAGTCTCACTTCCCACCGATCCAAAGGGCCGTCCGAAAAATTTGTAAAATCCAGAGAGGCAGGACAGGCAATGGAGAACCGGCAGCCTTGTTATGCTGATGGACCGGATGTAAATTACCAACAGCCACTCTGGAGAAGTGGATGGTGCTTCCTGGAACAAAGAAAAAACGAAGCTAGATAGCCTCGGGCACTTCCCATAATGGTGCTATAGATTCGGAAAATTTAAATGAAAAAGACACAGCCACACCAAAGTTTGGGGCTGCTCTGTGTACTGGATCCTTGACTATGGTACAACTTTAATAGCCCAGAGAGAGAAAAATGGATATAGAAGTTGTGGTACATCCCTACAATGGAATATCACTCAACAATGAAATCAAAGGCAACAGACCAGTAGCAGCATAATGAGTGGATTTAGTTACGATGATTCTAAGTGAAATAAGTCACACAGAAAAAGAAACATCATAAGATATCACTAATACCGGGAATGTAAACACGGCTACGTGTGAACTGCATTACAAAACACAACAGATTCTCACATTTACAAAAGAAACTTATGCATGCTTAAGGGGAAAGGAGAGTGGTGAGGCTGCATAAAACCAGAGGTTGACATTAGGACAGATACCATTCCATAAGCCAAATATATATTAGACAGGACCTACACATTGCTCAACCAAATGAACTCAACACCCCGTATTCAAAACCTAGGAATATACCTCACTATGAAGAAAATTAAAACCCATACATTTATAGGTCTCCATAAGAAAATCATTTGTTTACAGCAACATACACACAGCAGTGTAAATAAGCTAAATCCCCTTATAAAAATAAATTTGAAAAAGAAAACACAAGGAATGTCAAATAGAGAGAAATTCTTAAATAAGTCCTTCAGGGCTTGTGAGGAATCTTGCATTTACCACCTCTACATCCACAGCTGTGGGAGAGATAAGGCTGGACACTTGGGGCAGATACTATTGGTGAGGGAATGCAGACTCTTTGAGGTAATGGTGCATGGTTCCCATTGCACGGGTCCCAAATCTCCACGTTTAAGGGATTTATCCTTCAGCTAAAATATGCATGGGAAACCTAGAATATGGTCCACGAAGTGTCCAGGCAAAATTTTAAAACTCATCGCCATTTTAGCCCCCTGGTACTCAAGTTCACCGTTCCAGATGAAATATTAACATTCTCCCCACTTGGAGAGTCAGTGCGTTTGACCTCTTGTTTGGCACAGTTTGCAATTTCCGTGGAAGATGAACAGGAATAAGGAGAACGAATGAGCGGCTAACTCGATGTGTTTGGACGGGCACATTGAACTCTAATTTCCCTACAGGAAGAAGCATTCACCAAAGGCTCAGCATGCCATGCCAGAACAAGATTAGGGCCTGAAGCAATTCTTCGGGTTTTCGTTCAGCTCTCAAGAAAGCGAGTTGAGAAAAGGAGATTTTGGGCACTGTAACTCACAATCCTGCAGAGTTCCAAATGACCCTTTTCATCCAAAAATTTATTGAAGGAAGGCTGTGAAGAGGACTTGAACACGACGCAGAATTGCAGAAAACAGATATCAGGGGGTAGATAAGAACTGCTTTGAAAGCGTAGGAAAAGAGGCAGCAGTTCGACAGTGATGCACTTGGCCAAAAAGGGCGTATGCGTTTTTTCCTGAATATATTCAGGAAAAAACGCATACGCCCTTTTTGGCCAACCAAGCAAGCCTGCAATGGAAATCCGCACTACAAGGAAGTCTCACTTCCCACCGATCCAAAGGGCCGTCCGAAAAATTTGTAAAATCCAGAGAGGCAAGACAGGCCATGGAGAACCGGCAGCCTTGTTATGCTGATGGACCGGAAGTAAATTACTAACAGCCACTCTGGAGATGTGGATGGTGCTTCCTGGAACAAAGAAAAAAACGAAGCTAGATAGCCTAGGGCACTTCCCATAATCGTGCTATAGATTCGGAAAATTTAAATGAAAAAGACACAGCCACACCAAAGTTTGGGGCTGCTCTGTGTACTGGATCCTTGACTATGGTACAACTTTAATAGCCCAGAGAGAGAAAAATGGATATAGAAGTTGTGGTACATCCCTACAATGGAATATCACTCAACAATGAAATCAAAGGCAACAGACCAGTAGCAGCATAATGAGTGGATTTAGTTACGATGATTCTAAGTGAAATAAGTCACACAGAAAAAGAAACATCATAAGATATCACTAATACCGGGAATGTAAACACGGCTACGTGTGAACTGCATTACAAAACACAACAGAGTCTCACATTTACAAAAGAAACTTATGCTTGCTTAAGGGGAAAGGAGAGTGGGGAGGCTGCATAAAACCAGAGGTTGACATTAGGACAGATACCATTCCATAAGCCAAATATATATTAGAAAAGACCTACTCATTGCTCAACCAAATGGACTCAACACCCCATATTCAAAACCTAGGAATATACCTATCTATGAAGAAAATTAAAACCCATACATTTATACGTCTCCATAAGAAAATCATTTTTGTACAGCAGCATACACACAGCAGTGTTAATAAGCTAAATCCCCTTATAAAAATAAATTTGAATAAGAAAACACAAGGACTGTCAAATAGAGAGAAATTCTTAAATAAGTCCTTCGGGGCTTGTGAGTAATCTTGGATTTACACCTCTACATCCACAGCTGTGGGAGAGATAAGGCTGGACACTTGGGGCTGATACTATTGGTGAGGGAATGCAGACCCTTTGAGGTAATGGTGCATGGTTCCCATTGCACGGGTCCCAAATATCCACGTGTAAGGGATTTATCCTTCAGCTAAAATATGCATGGAAATCCCAGAATATGGTCCACGAAGTGATCAGGCAAAATTTCTAAAACTCATCGCCATTTTAGCCCCCTGGTACTCGAGTTCGCCGTTCCAGATGCAATATTAACATTCTCCCCACTTGGAGAGTCAGTGCCTTTGACCTCTTGTTTGGCACAGTTTGCAATTTCCGTGGAAGATGAACAGGAATAAGGAGAATGAATGAGCGGCTAACTCGATGTGTGTTGACGGGCACATTGAACTCTAATTTCCCTACAGGAAGAAGAATTCACCAAAAGCTCAGCATGCCATGCCGGAACAAGATTAGGGCCTGAAGCAATTCTTCGGGTTTTCGGTCAGCTCACAAGAAAGCAAGTTGAGAAAAGGAGATTTTGGGCACTGTAACTCACAATCCTGCAGAGTTCCAAATGACCCTTTTCATCCAAAAATTTATTGAAGGAAGGCTGTGAAGAGGACTTGAACGTGACGCAGAATTGCAGAAAACAGATATCAGGGGGTAGATAAGAACTGCTCTGAAAGCGTAGGAAAAGAGGCAGCAGTTCGACAGCGATGCACTTGGCCAAAAAGTGCGTATGCGTTTTTTCCTGAATATATTCAGGAAAAAACGCATACGCCCTTTTTGGCCAAGCAAGCAAGCCTGCAATGGAAATCCGCACTACAAGGAAGTCTCACTTCCCACCGATCCAAAGGGCCGTCCGAAAAATTTGTAAAATCCAGAGAGGCAGGACAGGCAATGGAGAACCGGCAGCCTTGTTATGCTGATGGACCGGATGTAAATTACCAACAGCCACTCTGGAGAAGTGGATGGTGCTTCCTGGAACAAAGAAAAAACGAAGCTAGATAGCCTCGGGCACTTCCCATAATGGTGCTATAGATTCGGAAAATTTAAATGAAAAAGACACAGCCACACCAAAGTTTGGGGCTGCTCTGTGTACTGGATCCTTGACTATGGTACAACTTTAATAGCCCAGAGAGAGAAAAATGGATATAGAAGTTGTGGTACATCCCTACAATGGAATATCACTCAACAATGAAATCAAAGGCAACAGACCAGTAGCAGCATAATGAGTGGATTTAGTTACGATGATTCTAAGTGAAATAAGTCACACAGAAAAAGAAACATCATAAGATATCACTAATACCGGGAATGTAAACACGGCTACGTGTGAACTGCATTACAAAACACAACAGATTCTCACATTTACAAAAGAAACTTATGCATGCTTAAGGGGAAAGGAGAGTGGTGAGGCTGCATAAAACCAGAGGTTGACATTAGGACAGATACCATTCCATAAGCCAAATATATATTAGACAGGACCTACACATTGCTCAACCAAATGAACTCAACACCCCGTATTCAAAACCTAGGAATATACCTCACTATGAAGAAAATTAAAACCCATACATTTATAGGTCTCCATAAGAAAATCATTTGTTTACAGCAACATACACACAGCAGTGTAAATAAGCTAAATCCCCTTATAAAAATAAATTTGAAAAAGAAAACACAAGGAATGTCAAATAGAGAGAAATTCTTAAATAAGTCCTTCAGGGCTTGTGAGGAATCTTGCATTTACCACCTCTACATCCACAGCTGTGGGAGAGATAAGGCTGGACACTTGGGGCTGATACTATTGGTGAGGGAATGCAGACTCTTTGAGGTAATGGTGCATGGTTCCCATTGCACGGGTCCCAAATCTCCACGTTTAAGGGATTTATCCTTCAGCTAAAATATGCATGGGAAACCTAGAATATGGTCCACGAAGTGTCCAGGCAAAATTTTAAAACTCATCGCCATTTTAGCCCCCTGGTACTCAAGTTCACCGTTCCAGATGAAATATTAACATTCTCCCCACTTGGAGAGTCAGTGCGTTTGACCTCTTGTTTGGCACAGTTTGCAATTTCCGTGGAAGATGAACAGGAATAAGGAGAACGAATGAGCGGCTAACTCGATGTGTTTGGACGGGCACATTGAACTCTAATTTCCCTACAGGAAGAAGCATTCACCAAAGGCTCAGCATGCCATGCCAGAACAAGATTAGGGCCTGAAGCAATTCTTCGGGTTTTCGTTCAGCTCTCAAGAAAGCGAGTTGAGAAAAGGAGATTTTGGGCACTGTAACTCACAATCCTGCAGAGTTCCAAATGACCCTTTTCATCCAAAAATTTATTGAAGGAAGGCTGTGAAGAGGACTTGAACACGACGCAGAATTGCAGAAAACAGATATCAGGGGGTAGATAAGAACTGCTTTGAAAGCGTAGGAAAAGAGGCAGCAGTTCGACAGTGATGCACTTGGCCAAAAAGGGCGTATGCGTTTTTTCCTGAATATATTCAGGAAAAAACGCATACGCCCTTTTTGGCCAACCAAGCAAGCCTGCAATGGAAATCCGCACTACAAGGAAGTCTCACTTCCCACCGATCCAAAGGGCCGTCCGAAAAATTTGTAAAATCCAGAGAGGCAAGACAGGCCATGGAGAACCGGCAGCCTTGTTATGCTGATGGACCGGAAGTAAATTACTAACAGCCACTCTGGAGATGTGGATGGTGCTTCCTGGAACAAAGAAAAAAACGAAGCTAGATAGCCTAGGGCACTTCCCATAATGGTGCTATAGATTCGGAAAATTTAAATGAAAAAGACACAGCCACACCAAAGTTTGGGGCTGCTCTGTGTACTGGATCCTTGACTATGGTACAACTTTAATAGCCCAGAGAGAGAAAAATGGATATAGAAGTTGTGGTACATCCCTACAATGGAATATCACTCAACAATGAAATCAAAGGCAACAGACCAGTAGCAGCATAATGAGTGGATTTAGTTACGATGATTCTAAGTGAAATAAGTCACACAGAAAAAGAAACATCATAAGATATCACTAATACCGGGAATGTAAACACGGCTACGTGTGAACTGCATTACAAAACACAACAGAGTCTCACATTTACAAAAGAAACTTATGCATGCTTAAGGGGAAAGGAGAGTGGTGAGGCTGCATAAAACCAGAGGTTGACATTAGGACAGATACCATTCCATAAGCCAAATATATATTAGACAGGACCTACACATTGCTCAACCAAATGAACTCAACACCCCGTATTCAAAACCTAGGAATATACCTAACTATGAAGAAAATTAAAACCCATACATTTATAGGTCTCCATAAGAAAATCATTTGTTTACAGCAACATACACACAGCAGTGTAAATAAGCTAAAATCCCTTATAAAAATAAATTTGAAAAAGAAAACACAAGGAATGTCAAATAGAGAGAAATTCTTAAATAAGTCCTTCAGGGCTTGTGAGGAATCTTGCATTTACCACCTCTACATCCACAGCTGTGGGAGAGATAAGGCTGGACACTTGGGGCTGATACTATTGGTGAGGGAATGCAGACTCTTTGAGGTAATGGTGCATGGTTCCCATTGCACGGGTCCCAAATCTCCACGTTTAAGGGATTTATCCTTCAGCTAAAATATGCATGGAAAACCTAGAATATGGTCCACGAAGTGTCCAGGCAAAATTTTAAAACTCATCGCCATTTTAGCCCCCTGGTACTCAAGTTCGCCGTTCCAGATGAAATATTAACATTCTCCCCACTTGGAGAGTCAGTGCCTTTGACCTCTTGTTTGGCACAGTTTGCAATTTCCGTGGAAGATGAACAGGAATAAGGAGAACGAATGACCGGCTAACTCGATGTGTTTGGACGGGCACATTGAACTCTAATTTCCCTACAGGAAGAAGAATTCACCAAAGGCTCAGCATGCCATGCCGGAACAAGATTAGGGCCTGAAGCAATTCTTCGGGTTTTCGTTCCGCTCACAAGAAAGCGAGTTGAGAAAAGGAGATTTTGGGCACTGTAACTCACAATCCTGCAGAGTTCCAAATGACCCTTTTCATCCAAAAATTTATTGAAGCAAGGCTGTGAAGAGGACTTGAACACGACGCAGAATTGCAGAAAACAGATATCAGGGGGTAGATAAGAACTGCTTTGAAAGCGTAGGAAAAGAGGCAGCAGTTCGACAGTGATGCACTTGGCCAAAAAGGGCGTATGCGTTTTTTCCTGAATATATTCAGGAAAAAACGCATACGCCCTTTTTGGCCAACCAAGCAAGCCTGCAATGGAAATCCGCACTACAAGGAAGTCTCACTTCCCACCGATCCAAAGGGCCGTCCGAAAAATTTGTAAAATCCAGAGAGGCAAGACAGGCCATGGAGAACCGGCAGCCTTGTTATGCTGATGGACCGGATGTAAATTACCAACAGCCACTCTGGAGATGTGGATGGTGCTTCCTGGAACAAAGAAAAAACGAAGCTAGATAGCCTAGGGCACTTCCCATAATGGTGCTATAGATTCGGAAAATTTAAATGAAAAAGACACAGCCACACCAAAGTTTGGGGCTGCTCTGTGTACTGGATCCTTGGCTATGGTACAACTTTAATAGCCCAGAGAGAGAAAAAATGGATATAGAAGTTGTGGTGCATCCCTACAATGGGATATCACTCAACAATGAAATCAATGGCAACAGACCAGTAGCAGCATAATGAGTGGATTTAGTTATGATGATTCTAAGTGAAATAAGTCACACAGAAAAAGAAACATCATAAGATATCACTAATACCGGGAATGTAAACACGGCTACGTGTGAACTGCATTACAAAACACAACAGATTCTCACATTTACAAAAGAAACTTATGCATGCTTAAGGGGAAAGGAGAGTGGTGAGGCTGCATAAAACCAGAGGTTGACATTAGGACAGATACCATTCCATAAGCCAAATATATATTAGACAAGACCTACACATTGCTCAACCAAATGAACTCAACACCCCGTATTCAAAACCTAGGAATATACCTCACTATGAAGAAAATTAAAACCCATACATTTATAGGTCTCCATAAGAAAATCATTTGTTTACAGCAACATACACACAGCAGTGTAAATAAGCTAAATCCCCTTATAAAAATAAATTTGAAAAAGAAAACACAAGGAATGTCAAATAGAGAGAAATTCTTAAATAAGTCCTTCAGGGCTTGTGAGGAATCTTACATTTACCACCTCTACATCCACAGCTGTGGGAGAGATAAGGCTGGACACTTGGGGCTGATACTATTGGTGAGGGAATGCAGACTCTTTGAGGTAATGGTGCATGGTTCCCATTGCACGGTTCCCAAATCTACACGTTTAAGGGATTTATCCTTCAGCTAAAATATGCATGGAAAACCTAGAATATGGTCCACGAAGTGTCCAGGCAAAATTTTAAAACTCATCGCCATTTTTGCCCCCTGGTACTCGAGTTCGCCGTTCCAGATGCGATATTAACATTCTCCGCACTTGGAGAGTGAGTGCCTTTGACCTCTTGTTTGGCACAGTTTGCAATTTCCGTGGAAGATAAACAGGAATAAGGAGAACGAATGAGCGGCTAACTCGATGTGTTTGGACGGGCACATTGAACTCTGATTTCCCTACAGGAAGAAGAATTCACCAAAGGCTCAGCGTGCCATGCCGGAACGAGATTAGGGACTGAAGCAATTTTTCGGGTTTGCAGTCAGCTCACAAGAAAGCGAGTTGAGAAAAGGAGATTTTGGGCACTGTAACTCACAATCCTGCAGAGTTCCAAATGACCCCTATCATCCAAAAATTTATTGAAGGAAGGCTGTGAAGAGGACTTTAACGCGACGCAGAATTGCAGAAAACAGATATCAGGGGGTAGATAAGAATTGCTCTGAAAGCGTAGGAAAAGAGGCAGCAGTTCGACAGTGATGCACTTGGCCAAAAAGGGCGTATGCGTTTTTTCCTGAATGTATTCAGGAAAAAACGCATACGCCCTTTTTGGCCAACCAAGCAAGCCTGCAATGGAAATCCGCACTACAAGGAAGTCTCACTTCCCACCGATCCAAAGGGCCGTCCGAAAAACGTGTAAAATCCAGAGAGGCAGGACAGGCCATGGAGAACCGGCAGCCTTGTTATGCTGATGGGCGGGATGTAAATTGCCAACAGCCACTCTGGAGAAGTGGATGGTGTTTCCTGGAACAAAGAAAGAACCAAGCTAGAGAGCCTAGGGCACTTCCTCTTATGGTGCTATAGATTCGGAAAATTTAAATGAAAAAGACACAGCCACACCAAAGTTTGGGGCTGCTCTGTGTACTGGATCCTTGACTATGGTACAACTTTAATAGCCCAGAGAGAGAAAAATGGATATAGAAGTTGTGGTACATCCCTACAATGGAATATCACTCAACAATGAAATCAAAGGCAACAGACCAGTAGCAGCATAATGAGTGGATTTAGTTACGATGATTCTAAGTGAAATAAGTCACACAGAAAAAGAAACATCATAAGATATCACTAATACCGGGAATGTAAACACGGCTACGTGTGAACTGCATTACAAAACACAACAGAGTCTCACATTTACAAAAGAAAATTATGCTTGCTTAAGGGGAAAGGAGAGTGGGGAGGCTGCATAAAACCAGAGGTTGACATTAGGACAGATACCATTCCATAAGCCAAATATATATTAGAAAAGACCTACTCATTGCTCAACCAAATGGACTCAACACCCCATATTCAAAACCTAGGAATATACCTAACTATGAAGAAAATTAAAACCCATACATTTATACGTCTCCATAAGAAAATCATTTGTGTACAGCAGCATACACACAGCAGTGTTAATAAGCTAAATCCCCTTATAAAAATAAATTTGAATAAGAAAACACAAGGACTGTCAAATAGAGAGAAATTCTTAAATAAGTCCTTCGGGGCTTGTGAGGAATCTTGGATTTACCCCTCTACATCCACAGCTGTGGGAGAGATAAGGCTGGACACTTGGGGCTGATACTATTGGTGAGGGAATGCAGACCCTTTGAGGTAATGGTGCATGGTTCCCATTGAACGGGTCCCAAATATCCACGTGTAAGGGATTTATCCTTCAGCTAAAATATGCATGGAAATCCCAGAATATGGTCCACGAAGTGATCAGGCAAAATTTCTAAAACTCATCGCCATTTTAGCCCCCTGGTACTCGAGTTCGCCGTTCCAGATGCAATATTAACATTCTCCCCACTTGGAGAGTTAGTGCCTTTGACCTCTTGTTTGGCACAGTTTGCAATTTCCGTGGAAGATGAACAGGAATAAGGAGAACGAATGACCGGCTAACTCGATGTGTTTGGACGGGAAAATTGAACTCTAATTTCCCTACAGGAAGAAGAATTCACCAAAGGCTCAGCATGCCATGCCGGAACAAGATTAGGGCCTGAAGCAATTCTTCGGGTTTTCGTTCCGCTCACAAGAAAGCGAGTTGAGAAAAGGAGATTTTGGGCACTGTAACTCACAATCCTGCAGAGTTCCAAATGACCCTTTTCATCCAAAAATTTATTGAAGGAAGGCTGTGAAGAGGACTTGAACACGACGCAGAATTGCAGAAAACAGATATCAGGGGGTAGATAAGAACTGCTTTGAAAGCGTAGGAAAAGAGGCAGCAGTTCGACAGTGATGCACTTGGCCAAAAAGGGCGTATGCGTTTTTTCCCAGGAAAAAACGCATACGCCCTTTTTGGCCAACCAAGCAAGCCTGCAATGGAAATCCGCACTACAAGGAAGTCTCACTTCCCACCGATCCAAAGGGCCGTCCGAAAAATTTGTAAAATCCAGAGAGGCAAGACAGGCCATGGAGAACCGGCAGCCTTGTTATGCTGATGGACCGGATGTAAATTACCAACAGCCACTCTGGAGATGTGGATGGTGCTTCCTGGAACAAAGAAAAAACGAAGCTAGATAGCCTAGGGCACTTCCCATAATGGTGCTATAGATTCGGAAAATTTAAATGAAAAAGACACAGCCACACCAAAGTTTGGGGCTGCTCTGTGTACTGGATCCTTGGCTATGGTACAACTTTAATAGCCCAGAGAGAGAAAAAATGGATATAGAAGTTGTGGTGCATCCCTACAATGGGATATCACTCAACAATGAAATCAATGGCAACAGACCAGTAGCAGCATAATGAGTGGATTTACTTATGATGATTCTAAGTGAAATAAGTCACACAGAAAAAGAAACATCATAAGATATCACTAATACCGGGAATGTAAACACGGCTACGTGTGAACTGCATTACAAAACACAACAGATTCTCACATTTACAAAAGAAACTTATGCATGCTTAAGGGGAAAGGAGAGTGGTGAGGCTGCATAAAACCAGAGGTTGACATTAGGACAGATACCATTCCATAAGCCAAATATATATTAGACAAGACCTACACATTGCTCAACCAAATGAACTCAACACCCCGTATTCAAAACCTAGGAATATACCTCACTATGAAGAAAATTAAAACCCATACATTTATAGGTCTCCATAAGAAAATCATTTGTTTACAGCAACATACACACAGCAATGTAAATAAGCTAAATCCCCTTATAAAAATAAATTTGAAAAAGAAAACACAAGGAATGTCAAATAGAGAGAAATTCTTAAATAAGTCCTTCAGGGCTTGTGAGGAATCTTACATTTACCACCTCTACATCCACAGCTGTGGGAGAGATAAGGCTGGACACTTGGGGCTGATACTATTGTTGAGGGAATGCAGACTCTTTGAGGTAATGTTGCATGGTTCCCATTGCACGGTTCCCAAATCTACACGTTTAAGGGATTTATCCTTCAGCTAAAATATGCATGGAAAACCTAGAATATGGTCCACGAAGTGTCCAGGCAAAATTTTAAAACTCATCGCCATTTTTGCCCCCTGGTACTCGAGTTCGCCGTTCCAGATGCGATATTAACATTCTCCGCACTTGGAGAGTGAGTGCCTTTGACCTCTTGTTTGGCACAGTTTGCAATTTCCGTGGAAGATGAACAGGAATAAGGAGAACGAATGAGCGGCTAACTCGATGTGTTTGGACGGGCACATTGAACTCTGATTTCCCTACAGGAAGAAGAATTCACCAAAGGCTCAGCATGCCATGCCGGAACGAGATTAGGAACTGAAGCAATTTTTCGGGTTTGCAGTCAGCTCACAAGAAAGCGAGTTGAGAAAAGGAGATTTTTGGCACTGTAACTCACAATCCTGCAGAGTTCCAAATGACCCCTATCATCCAAAAATTTATTGAAGGAAGGCTGTGAAGAGGACTTTAACGCGACGCAGAATTGCAGAAAACAGATATCAGGGGGTAGATAAGAATTGCTCTGAAAGCGTAGGAAAAGAGGCAGCAGTTCGACAGTGATGCACTTGGCCAAAAAGGGCGTATGCGTTTTTTCCTGAATGTATTCAGGAAAAAACGCATACGCCCTTTTTGGCCAACCAAGCAAGCCTGCAATGGAAATCCGCACTACAAGGAAGTCTCACTTCCCACCGATCCAAAGGGCCGTCCGAAAAACGTGTAAAATCCAGAGGGGCAGGACAGGCCATGGAGAACCGGCAGCCTTGTAATGCTGATGGGCGGGATGTAAATTGCCAACAGCCACTCTGGAGAAGTGGATGGTGTTTCCTGGAACAAAGAAAGAACCAAGCTAGAGAGCCTAGGGCACTTCCTCTTATGGTGCTATAGATTCGGAAAATTTAAATGAAAAAGACACAGCCACACCAAAGTTTGGGGCTGCTCTGTGTACTGGATCCTTGACTATGGTACAACTTTAATAGCCCAGAGAGAGAAAAATGGATATAGAAGTTGTGGTACATCCCTACAATGGAATATCACTCAACAATGAAATCAAAGGCAACAGACCAGTAGCAGCATAATGAGTGGATTTAGTTACGATGATACTAAGTGAAATAAGTCACACAGAAAAAGAAACATCATAAGATATCACTAATACCGGGAATGTAAACACGGCTACGTGTGAACTGCATTACAAAACACAACAGAGTCTCACATTTACAAAAGAAACTTATGCTTGCTTAAGGGGAAAGGAGAGTGGGGAGGCTGCATAAAACCAGAGGTTGACATTAGGACAGATACCATTCCATAAGCCAAATATATATTAGAAAAGACCTACTCATTGCTCAACCAAATGGACTCAACACCCCATATTCAAAACCTAGGAATATACCTAACTATGAAGAAAATTAAAACCCATACATTTATACGTCTCCATAAGAAAATCATTTGTGTACAGCAACATACACACAGCAGTGTAAATAAGCTAAATCCCCTTATAAAAATAAATTTGAAAAAGAAAACACAAGGAATGTCAAATAGAGAGAAATTCTTAAATAAGTTCTTCAGGGCTTGTGAGGAATCTTGCATTTACCACCTCTACATCCATAGCTGTGGGAGAGATAAGGCTGGACACTTGGGGCTGATACTATTGGTGAGGGAATGCAGACTCTTTGAGGTAATGGTGCATGGTTCCCATTGCACGGGTCCCAAATCTCCACGTTTAAGGGATTTATCCTTCAGCTAAAATATGCATGGGAAACCTAGAATATGGTCCACGAAGTGTCCAGGCAAAATTTTAAAACTCATCGCCATTTTAGCCCCCTGGTACTCAAGTTCGCCGTTCCAGATGAAATATTAACATTCTCCCCACTTGGAGAGTCAGTGCCTTTGACCTCTTGTTTGGCACAGTTTGCAATTTCCGTGGAAGATGAACAGGAATAAGGAGAACGAATGAGCGGCTAACTCGATGTGTTTGGACGGGCACATTGAACTCTAATTTCCCTACAGGAAGAAGCATTCACCAAAGGCTCAGCATGCCATGCCAGAACAAGATTAGGGCCTGAAGCAATTCTTCGGGTTTTCGTTCAGCTCTCAAGAAAGCGAGTTGAGAAAAGGAGATTTTGGGCACTGTAACTCACAATCCTGCAGAGTTCCAAATGACCCTTTTCATCCAAAAATTTATTGAAGGAAGGCTGTGAAGAGGACTTGAACGCGACGCAGAATTGCAGAAAACAGATATCAGGGGGTAGATAAGAACTGCTCTGAAAGCGTAGGAAAAGAGGCAGCAGTTCGACAGTGACGCACTTGGCCAAAAAGGGCGTATGCGTTTTTTCCTGAATATATTCAGGAAAAAACGCATACGCCCTTTTTGGCCAACCAAGCAAGCCTGCAATGGAAATCCGCACTACAAGGAAGTCTCACTTCCCAGCGATCCAAAGGGCCGTCCGAAAAATTTGTAAAATCCAGAGAGGCAAGACAGGCCATGGAGAACCGGCAGCCTTGTTATGCTGATGGACCGGAAGTAAATTACTAACAGCCACTCTGGAGATGTGGATGGTGCTTCCTGGAACAAAGAAAAAAACGAAGCTAGATAGCCTAGGGCACTTCCCATAATGGTGCTATAGATTCGGAAAATTTAAATGAAAAAGACACAGCCACACCAAAGTTTGGGGCTGCTCTGTGTACTGGATCCTTGACTATGGTACAACTTTAATAGCCCAGAGAGAGAAAAATGGATATAGAAGTTGTGGTACATCCCTACAATGGAATATCACTCAACAATGAAATCAAAGGCAACAGACCAGTAGCAGCATAATGAGTGGATTTAGTTACGATGATTCTAAGTGAAATAAGTCACACAGAAAAAGAAACATCATAAGATATCACTAATACCGGGAATGTAAACACGGCTACGTGTGAACTGCATTACAAAACACAACAGATTCTCACATTTACAAAAGAAACTTATGCATGCTTAAGGGGAAAGGAGAGTGGTGAGGCTGCATAAAACCAGAGGTTGACATTAGGACAGATACCATTCCATAAGCCAAATATATATTAGACAGGACCTACACATTGCTCAACCAAATGAACTCAACACCCCGTATTCAAAACCTAGGAATATACCTCACTATGAAGAAAATTAAAACCCATACATTTATAGGTCTCCATAAGAAAATCATTTGTTTACAGCAACATACACACAGCAGTGTAAATAAGCTAAAATCCCTTATAAAAATAAATTTGAAAAAGAAAACACAAGGAATGTCAAATAGAGAGAAATTCTTAAATAAGTCCTTCAGGGCTTGTGAGGAATCTTGCATTTACCACCTCTACATCCACAGCTGTGGGAGAGATAAGGCTGGACACTTGGGGCTGATACTATTGGTGAGGGAATGCAGACTCTTTGAGGTAATGGTGCATGGTTCCCATTGCACGGGTCCCAAATCTCCACGTTTAAGGGATTTATCCTTCAGCTAAAATATGCATGGAAAACCTAGAATATGGTCCACGAAGTGTCCAGGCAAAATTTTAAAACTCATCGCCATTTTAGACCCCTGGTACTCAAGTTCGCCGTTCCAGATGAAATATTAACATTCTCCCCACTTGGAGAGTCATTGCCTTTGACCTCTTGTTTCGCACAGTTTGCAATTTCTGTGGAAGATGAACAGGAATAAGGAGAACGAATGAGCAGCTAACTTGATGTGTTTGGACGAGCACATTGAACACTGATTTCCCTACAGGAAGAAGAATTCACCAAAGGCTCAGCGTGCCATGCCGGAACGAGATTAGGGACTGAAGCAATTCTTCGGGTTTGCAGTCAGCTCACAAGAAAGCGAGTTGAGAAAAGGAGATTTTTGGCACTGTAACTCACAATCCTGCAGAGTTCCAAATGACCCCTATCATCCAAAAATTTATTGAAGGAAGGCTGTGAAGAGGACTTGAACGCGACGCAGAATTGCAGAAAACAGGTATCAGGGGGTAGATAAGAACTGCTCTGAAAGCGTAGGAAAAGAGGCAGCAGTTCGACAGTGACGCACTTGGCCAAAAAGGGCGTATGCGTTTTTTCCTGAATATATTCAGGAAAAAACGCATACGCCCTTTTTGGCCAACCAAGCAAGCCTGCAATGGAAATCCGCACTACAAGGAAGTCTCACTTCCCACCGATCCAAAGGGTCGTCCGAAAAAATTGTAAAATCCAGAGAGGCAGGACAGGCAATGGAGTACCGGCAGCCTTGTTATGCTGATGGACCGGATGTAAATTACTAACAGAAACTCTGGAGAAGTGGATGGTGCTTCCTGGAACAAAGAAAAAACGAATCTAGATAGCCTAGGGCACTTCCAATAATGCTGCTATAGATTCGGAAAATTTAAATGAAAAAGACACAGCCACACCAAAGTTTGGGGCTGCTCTGTGTACTGGATCCTTGACTATGGTACAACTTTAATAGCCCAGAGAGAGAAAAATGGATATAGAAGTTGTGGTACATCCCTACAATGGAATATCACTCAACAATGAAATCAAAGGCAACAGACCAGTAGCAGCATAATGAGTGGATTTAGTTACGATGATTCTAAGTGAAATAAGTCACACAGAAAAAGAAACATCATAACATATCACTAATACCGGGAATGTAAACACGGCTACGTGTGAACTGCATTACAAAACACAACAGATTCTCACATTTACAAAAGAAACTTATGCATGCTTAAGGGGAAAGGAGAGTGGTGAGGCTGCATAAAACCAGAGGTTGACATTAGGACAGATACCATTCCATAAGCCAAATATATATTAGACAGGACCTACACATTGCTCAACCAAATGAACTCAACACCCCGTATTCAAAACCTAGGAATATACCTCACTATGAAGAAAATTAAAACCCATACATTTATAGGTCTCCATAAGAAAATCATTTGTTTACAGCAACATACACACAGCAGTGTAAATAAGCTAAATCCCCTTATAAAAATAAATTTGAAAAAGAAAACACAAGGAATGTCAAATAGAGAGAAATTCTTAAATAAGTTCTTCAGGGCTTGTGAGGAATCTTGCATTTACCACCTCTACATCCATAGCTGTGGGAGAGATAAGGCTGGACACTTGGGGCTGATACTATTGGTGAGGGAATGCAGACTCTTTGAGGTAATGGTGCATGGTTCCCATTGCACGGGTCCCAAATCTCCACGTTTAAGGGATTTATCCTTCAGCTAAAATATGCATGGGAAACCTAGAATATGGTCCACGAAGTGTCCAGGCAAAATTTTAAAACTCATCGCCATTTTAGCCCCCTGGTACTCAAGTTCGCCGTTCCAGATGAAATATTAACATTCTCCCCACTTGGAGAGTCAGTGCCTTTGACCTCTTGTTTGGCACAGTTTGCAATTTCCGTGGAAGATGAACAGGAATAAGGAGAACGAATGAGCGGCTAACTCGATGTGTTTGGACGGGCACATTGAACTCTAATTTCCCTACAGGAAGAAGCATTCACCAAAGGCTCAGCATGCCATGCCAGAACAAGATTAGGGCCTGAAGCAATTCTTCGGGTTTTCGTTCAGCTCTCAAGAAAGCGAGTTGAGAAAAGGAGATTTTGGGCACTGTAACTCACAATCCTGCAGAGTTCCAAATGACCCTTTTCATCCAAAAATTTATTGAAGGAAGGCTGTGAAGAGGACTTGAACGCGACGCAGAATTGCAGAAAACAGATATCAGGGGGTAGATAAGAACTGCTCTGAAAGCGTAGGAAAAGAGGCAGCAGTTCGACAGTGACGCACTTGGCCAAAAAGGGCGTATGCGTTTATTCCTGAATATATTCAGGAAAAAACGCATACGCCCTTTTTGGCCAACCAAGCAAGCCTGCAATGGAAATCCGCACTACAAGGAAGTCTCACTTCCCACCGATCCAAAGGGCCGTCCGAAAAATTTGTAAAATCCAGAGAGGCAAGACAGGCCATGGAGAACCGGCAGCCTTGTTATGCTGATGGACCGGAAGTAAATTACTAACAGCCACTCTGGAGATGTGGATGGTGCTTCCTGGAACAAAGAAAAAAACGAAGCTAGATAGCCTAGGGCACTTCCCATAATGGTGCTATAGATTCGGAAAATTTAAATGAAAAAGACACAGCCACACCAAAGTTTGGGGCTGCTCTGTGTACTGGATCCTTGACTATGGTACAACTTTAATAGCCCAGAGAGAGAAAAATGGATATAGAAGTTGTGGTACATCCCTACAATGGAATATCACTCAACAATGAAATCAAAGGCAACAGACCAGTAGCAGCATAATGAGTGGATTTAGTTACGATGATTCTAAGTGAAATAAGTCACACAGAAAAAGAAACATCATAAGATATCACTAATACCGGGAATGTAAACACGGCTACGTGTGAACTGCATTACAAAACACAACAGATTCTCACATTTACAAAAGAAACTTATGCATGCTTAAGGGGAAAGGAGAGTGGTGAGGCTGCATAAAACCAGAGGTTGACATTAGGACAGATACCATTCCATAAGCCAAATATATATTAGACAGGACCTACACATTGCTCAACCAAATGAACTCAACACCCCGTATTCAAAACCTAGGAATATACCTCACTATGAAGAAAATTAAAACCCATACATTTATAGGTCTCCATAAGAAAATCATTTGTTTACAGCAACATACACACAGCAGTGTAAATAAGCTAAAATCCCTTATAAAAATAAATTTGAAAAAGAAAACACAAGGAATGTCAAATAGAGAGAAATTCTTAAATAAGTCCTTCAGGGCTTGTGAGGAATCTTGCATTTACCACCTCTACATCCACAGCTGTGGGAGAGATAAGGCTGGACACTTGGGGCTGATACTATTGGTGAGGGAATGCAGACTCTTTGAGGTAATGGTGCATGGTTCCCATTGCACGGGTCCCAAATCTCCACGTTTAAGGGATTTATCCTTCAGCTAAAATATGCATGGAAAACCTAGAATATGGTCCACGAAGTGTCCAGGCAAAATTTTAAAACTCATCGCCATTTTAGACCCCTGGTACTCAAGTTCGCCGTTCCAGATGAAATATTAACATTCTCCCCACTTGGAGAGTCATTGCCTTTGACCTCTTGTTTCGCACAGTTTGCAATTTCTGTGGAAGATGAACAGGAATAAGGAGAACGAATGAGCAGCTAACTTGATGTGTTTGGACGAGCACATTGAACACTGATTTCCCTACAGGAAGAAGAATTCACCAAAGGCTCAGCGTGCCATGCCGGAACGAGATTAGGGACTGAAGCAATTCTTCGGGTTTGCAGTCAGCTCACAAGAAAGCGAGTTGAGAAAAGGAGATTTTTGGCACTGTAACTCACAATCCTGCAGAGTTCCAAATGACCCCTATCATCCAAAAATTTATTGAAGGAAGGCTGTGAAGAGGACTTGAACGCGACGCAGAATTGCAGAAAACAGATATCAGGGGGTAGATAAGAACTGCTCTGAAAGCGTAGGAAAAGAGGCAGCAGTTCGACAGTGACGCACTTGGCCAAAAAGGGCGTATGCGTTTTTTCCTGAATATATTCAGGAAAAAACGCATACGCCCTTTTTGGCCAACCAAGCAAGCCTGCAATGGAAATCCGCACTACAAGGAAGTCTCACTTCCCACCGATCCAAAGGGTCGTCCGAAAAAATTGTAAAATCCAGAGAGGCAGGACAGGCAATGGAGTACCGGCAGCCTTGTTATGCTGATGGACCGGATGTAAATTACTAACAGAAACTCTGGAGAAGTGGATGGTGCTTCCTGGAACAAAGAAAGAACGAATCTAGATAGCCTAGGGCACTTCCAATAATGCTGCTATAGATTCGGAAAATTTAAATGAAAAAGACACAGCCACACCAAAGTTTGGGGCTGCTCTGTGTACGGGATCCTTTACTATGGTACAACATTAATAGCCCAGAGAGAGAAAAAATGGATATAGAAGTTGTGGTGCATCCCTACAATGGGATATCACTCAACAATGAAATCAATGGCAACAGACCAGTAGAAGCATAATGAGTGGACTTAGTTATGATGATTCTAAGTGAAATAAGTCACACAGAAAAAGAAACATCATAAGATATCACTAATACCGGGAATGTAAACACGGCTACGTGTGAACTGCATTACAAAACACAACAAATTCTCACATTTACAAAAGAAACTTATGCATGCTTAAGGGGAAAGGAGAGTGGGGAAGCTGCATAAAACCAGAGGTTGACATTAGGACAGATACCATTCCATAAGCCAAATATATATTAGACAAGACCTACACATTGCTCAACCAAATGAACTCAACACCCCGTATTCAAAACCTAGGAATATACCTCACTATGAAGAAAATTAAAACCCATACATTTATAGATCTCCATAAGAAAATCATTTGTTTACAGCAACATACACACAGCAGTGTAAATAAGCTAAATCCCCTTATAAAAATAAATTTGAAAAAGAAAACACAAGGAATGTCAAATAGAGAGAAATTCTTAAATAAGTCCTTCAGGGCTTGTGAGGAATCTTGGATTTACCACCTCTACATCCACAGCTTTGGGAGCGATATGGCTGGACACTTGGGGCTGATACTATTGTTGACAGAATGCAGACTCTTTGAGGTAATGGTGCATGGTTCCCATTGCACGGGTCCCAAATCTCCACGTTTAAGGGATTTATCCTTCAGCTAAAATATGCATGGAAAACCTAGAATATGGTCCACGAAGTGTCCAGGCAAAATTTTAAAACTCATCGCCATTTTAGCCACCTGGTACTCGAGTTCGCCGTTCCAGATGAAATATTAACATTCTCCCCACTTGGAGAGTCAGTGCCTTTGACCTCTTGTTTGGCACAGTTTGCAATTTCCGTGGAAGATGAACAGGAATAAGGAGAACGAATGAGCGGCTAACTCGATGTGTTGGGACGGGCACATTGAACTCTAATTTCCCTACAGGAAGAAGAATTCACCAAAGGCTCAGCATGCCATGCCGGAACAAGATTAGGGCCTGAAGCAATTCTTCGGGTTTTCGTTCAGCTCACAAGAAAGCGAGTTGAGAAAAGGAGATTTTGGGCACTGTAACTCACAATCCTGCAGAGTTCCAAATGACACTTTTCATCCAAAAATTTATTGAAGGAAGGCTGAGAAGAGGACTTTAACGCGACGCAGAATTGCAGAAAACAGATATCAGGGGGTAGATAAGAATTGCTCTGAAAGCGTAGGAAAAGAGGCAGCAGTTCGACAGTGATGCACTTGGCCAAAAAGGGCATATGCGTTTTTTCCTGAATGTATTCAGGAAAAAACGCATACGCCCTTTTTGGCCAACCAAGCAAGCCTGCAATGGAAATCCGCACTACAAGGAAGTCTCACTTCCCACCGATCCAAAGGGCCGTCCGAAAAACGTGTAAAATCCAGAGAGGCAGGACAGGCCATGGAGAACCGGCAGCCTTGTTATGCTGATGGGCGGGATGTAAATTGCCAACAGCCACTCTGGAGAAGTGGATGGTGTTTCCTGGAACAAAGAAAGAACCAAGCTAGAGAGCCTAGGGCACTTCCTCTTATGGTGCTATAGATTCGGAAAATTTAAATGAAAAAGACACAGCCACACCAAAGTTTGGGGCTGCTCTGTGTACTGGATCCTTGACTATGGTACAACTTTAATAGCGCAGAGAGAGAAAAATGGATATAGAAGTTGTGGTACATCCCTACAATGGATTATCACTCAACAATGAAATCAAAGGCAACAGACCAGTAGCAGCATAATGAGTGGATTTAGTTACGATGATTCTAAGTGAAATAAGTCACACAGAAAAAGAAACATCATAAGATATCACTAATACCGGGAATGTAAACACGGCTACGTGTGAACTGCATTACAAAACACAACAGAGTCTGACATTTACAAAAGAAATTTATGCTTGCTTAAGGGGAAAGGAGAGTGGGGAGGCTGCATAAAACCAGAGGTTGACATTAGGACAGATACCATTCCATAAGCCAAATATATATTAGAAAAGACCTACTCATTGCTCAACCAAATGGACTCAACACCCCATATTCAAAACCTAGGAATATACCTAACTATGAAGAAAATTAAAACCCATACATTTATACGTCTCCATAAGAAAATCATTTGTGTACAGCAGCATACACACAGCAGTGTTAATAAGCTAAATCCCCTTATAAAAATAAATTTGAATAAGAAAACACAAGGACTGTCAAATAGAGAGAAATTCTTAAATAAGTCCTTCGGGGCTTGTGAGGAATCTTGGATTTACCCCTCTACATCCACAGCTGTGGGAGAGATAAGGCTGGACACTTGGGGCTGATACTATTGGTGAGGGAATGCAGACCCTTTGAGGTAATGGTGCATGGTTCCCATTGCACGGGTCCCAAATATCCACACGTAAGGGATTTATCCTTCAGCTAAAATATGCATGGAAATCCCAGAATATGGTCCACGAAGTGATCAGGCAAAATTTCTAAAACTCATCGCCATTTTAGCCCCCTGGTACTCGAGTTCGCCGTTCCAGATGCAATATTAACATTCTCCCCACTTGGAGAGTCAGTGCCTTTGACCTCTTGTTTGGCACAGTTTGCAATTTCCGTGGAAGATGAACAGGAATAAGGAGAACGAATGAGCGGCTAACTCGATGTGTTTGGACGGGCACATTGAACTCTGATTTCCCTACAGGAAGAAGAATTAACAAAAGGCTCAGCGGGCCATGCCGGAACGAGATTAGGGCCTGAAGCAATTCTTCGGGTTTTCGGTCAGCTCACAAGAAAGCGAGTTGAGAAAAGGAGATCTTTGGCACTGTAACTCACAATCCTGCAGAGTTCCAAATGACCCCTGTCATCCAAAAATTTATTGAAGGAAGGCTGTGAAGAGGACTTGAACGCGACGCAGAATTGCAGAAAACAGATATCAGGGGGTAGATAAGAACTGCTCTGAAAGCGTAGGAAAAGAGGCAGCAGTTCGACAGTGACGCACTTGGCCAAAAAGGGCGTATGCGTTTTTTCCTGAATATATTCAGGAAAAAACGCATACGCCCTTTTTGGCCAACCAAGCAAGCCTGCAATGGAAATCCGCACTACAAGGAAGTCTCACTTCCCACCGATCCAAAGGGCCGTCCGAAAAATTTGTAAAATCCAGAGAGGCAAGACAGGCCATGGAGAACCGGCAGCCTTGTTATGCTGATGGACCGGAAGTAAATTACTAACAGCCACTCTGGAGATGTGGATGGTGCTTCCTGGAACAAAGAAAAAAACGAAGCTAGATAGCCTAGGGCACTTCCCATAATGGTGCTATAGATTCGGAAAATTTAAATGAAATAGACACAGCCACACCAAAGTTTGGGGCTGCTCTGTGTACTGGATCCTTGACTATGGTACAACTTTAATAGCCCAGAGAGAGAAAAATGGATATAGAAGTTGTGGTACATCCCTACAATGGAATATCACTCAACAATGAAATCAAAGGCAACAGACCAGTAGCAGCATAATGAGTGGATTTAGTTACGATGATTCTAAGTGAAATAAGTCACACAGAAAAAGAAACATCATAAGATATCACTAATACCGGGAATGTAAACACGGCTACGTGTGAACTGCATTACAAAACACAACAGATTCTCACATTTACAAAAGAAACTTATGCATGCTTAAGGGGAAAGGAGAGTGGTGAGGCTGCATAAAACCAGAGGTTGACATTAGGACAGAAACCATTCCATAAGCCAAATATATATTAGACAGGACCTACACATTGCTCAACCAAATGAACTCAACACCCCGTATTCAAAACCTAGGAATATACCTCACTATGAAGAAAATTAAAACCCATACATTTATAGGTCTCCATAAGAAAATCATTTGTTTACAGCAACATACACACAGCAGTGTAAATAAGCTAAATCCCCTTATAAAAATAAATTTGAAAAAGAAAACACAAGGAATGTCAAATAGAGAGAAATTCTTAAATAAGTCCTTCAGGGCTTGTGAGGAATCTTGCATTTACCACCTCTACATCCACAGCTGTGGGAGAGATAAGGCTGGACACTTGGGGCTGATACTATTGGTGAGGGAATGCAGACTCTTTGAGGTAATGGTGCATGGTTCCCATTGCACGGGTCCCAAATCTCCACATTTAAGGGATTTATCCTTCAGCTAAAATATGCATGGGAAACCTAGAATATGGTCCACGAAGTGTCCAGGCAAAATTTTAAAACTCATCGCCATTTTAGCCCCCTGGTACTCAAGTTCGCCGTTCCAGATGAAATATTAACATTCTCCCCACTTGGAGAGTCAGTGCCTTTGACCTCTTGTTTGGCACAGTTTGCAATTTCCGTGGAAGATGAACAGGAATAAGGAGAACGAATGAGCGGCTAACTCGATGTGTTTGGACGGGCACATTGAACTCTAATTTCCCTACAGGAAGAAGCATTCACCAAAGGCTCAGCATGCCATGCCAGAACAAGATTAGGGCCTGAAGCAATTCTTCGGGTTTTCGTTCAGCTCTCAAGAAAGCGAGTTGAGAAAAGGAGATTTTGGGCACTGTAACTCACAATCCTGCAGAGTTCCAAATGACCCTTTTCATCCAAAAATTTATTGAAGGAAGGCTGTGAAGAGGACTTGAACGCGACGCACAATTGCAGAAAACAGATATCAGGGGGTAGATAAAAACTGCTCTGAAAGCGTAGGAAAAGAGGCAGCAGTTCGACAGTGACGCACTTGGCCAAAAAGGGCGTATGCGTTTTTTCCTGAATATATTCAGGAAAAAACGCATACGCCCTTTTTGGCCAACCAAGCAAGCCTGCAATGGAAATCCGCACTACAAGGAAGTCTCACTTCCCACCGATCCAAAGGGCCGTCCGAAAAATTTGTAAAATCCAGAGAGGCAAGACAGGCCATGGAGAACCGGCAGCCTTGTTATGCTGATGGACCGGAAGTAAATTACTAACAGCCACTCTGGAGATGTGGATGGTGCTTCCTGGAACAAAGAAAAAAACGAAGCTAGATAGCCTAGGGCACTTCCCATAATGGTGCTATAGATTCGGAAAATTTAAATGAAAAAGACACAGCCACACCAAAGTTTGGGGCTGCTCTGTGTACTGGATCCTTGACTATGGTACAACTTTAATAGCCCAGAGAGAGAAAAATGGATATAGAAGTTGTGGTACATCCCTACAATGGAATATCACTCAACAATGAAATCAAAGGCAACAGACCAGTAGCAGCATAATGAGTGGATTTAGTTACGATGATTCTAAGTGAAATAAGTCACACAGAAAAAGAAACATCATAAGATATCACTAATACCGGGAATGTAAACACGGCTACGTGTGAACTGCATTACAAAACACAACATATTCTCACATTTACAAAAGAAACTTATGCATTCTTAAGGGGAAAGGAGAGTGGTGAGGCTTCATAAAACCAGAGGTTGACATTAGGACAGATACCATTCCATAAGCCAAATATATATTAGACAGGACCTACACATTGCTCAACCAAATGAACTCAACACCCCGTATTCAAAACCTAGGAATATACCTCACTATGAAGAAAATTAAAACCCATACATTTATAGGTCTCCATAAGAAAATCATTTGTTTACAGCAACATACACACAGCAGTGTAAATAAGCTAAATCCCCTTAGAAAAATAAATTTGAAAAAGAAAACACAAGGAATGTCAAATAGAGAGAAATTCTTAAATAAGTCCTTCAGGGCTTGTGAGGAATCTAGCATTTACCACCTCTGCATCCACAGCTGTGGGAGAGATAAGGCTGGACACTTGGGGCTGATACTATTGGTGAGGGAATGCAGACTCTTTGAGGTAATGGTGCATGGTTCCCATTGCACGGGTCCCAAATCTCCACGTTTAAGGGATTTATCCTTCAGCTAAAATATGCATGGAAAACCTAGAATATGGTCCACGAAGTGTCCAGGCAAAATTTTAAAACTCATCGCCATTTTAGCCCCCTGGTACTCAAGTTCGCCGTTCCAGATGAAATATTAACATTCTCCCCACTTGGAGAGTCAGTGCCTTTGACCTCTTGTTTGGCACAGTTTGCAATTTCCGTGGAAGATGAACAGGAATAAGGAGAACGAATGAGCGGCTAACTTGATGTGTTTAGACGGGCACATTGAACTCTAATTTCCCTACAGGAAGAAGAATTCACCAAAGGCTCAGCATGCCATGCCGGAACAAGATTAGGGCCTGAAGCAATTCTTCGGGTTTTCGGTCAGCTCACAAGAAAGCGAGTTGAGAAAAGGAGATTTTGGGCACTGTAACCCACAATCCTGCAGAGTTCCAAATGACCCTTTTCATCCAAAAATTTATTGAAGGAAGGCTGTGAAGAGGACTTGAACGCGACGCAGAATTGCAGAAAACAGATATCAGGGGGTAGATAAGAACTGCTCTGAAAGCGTCGGAAAAGAGGCAGCAGTTCGACAGTGACGCACTTGGCCAAAAAGGGCGTATGCGTTTTTTCCTGAATATATTCAGGAAAAAACGCATACGCCCTTTTTGGCCAACCAAGCAAGCCTGCAATGGAAATCCGCACTACAAGGAAGTCTCACTTCCCAGCGATCCAAAGGGCTGTCCGAAAAATTTGTAAAATCCAGAGAGGCAAGACAGGCCATGGAGAACCGGCAGCCTTGTTATGCTGATGGACCGGATGTAAATTACTAACAGCCACTCTGGAGATGTGGATGGTGCTTCCTGGAACAAAGAAAAAACGAAGCTAGATAGCCTAGGGCACTTCCCATAATGGTGCTATAGATTCGGAAAATTTAAATGAAAAAGACACAGCCACACCAAAGTTTGGGGCTGCTCTGTGTACTGGATCCTTGACTATGGTACAACTTTAATAGCCCAGAGAGAGAAAAATGGATATAGAAGTTGTGGTACATCCCTACAATGGAATATCACTCAACAATGAAATCAAAGGCAACAGACCAGTAGCAGCATAATGAGTGGATTTAGTTACGATGATTCTAAGTGAAATAAGTCACACAGAAAAAGAAACATCATAAGATATCACTAATACCGGGAATGTAAACACGGCTACGTGTGAACTGCATTACAAAACACAACAGATTCTCACATTTACAAAAGAAACTTATGCATGCTTAAGGGGAAAGGAGAGTGGTGAGGCTGCATAAAACCAGAGGTTGACATTAGGACAGAAACCATTCCATAAGCCAAATATATATTAGACAGGACCTACACATTGCTCAACCAAATGAACTCAACACCCCGTATTCAAAACCTAGGAATATACCTCACTATGAAGAAAATTAAAACCCATACATTTATAGGTCTCCATAAGAAAATCATTTGTTTACAGCAACATACACACAGCAGTGTAAATAAGCTAAATCCCCTTAGAAAAATAAATTTGAAAAAGAAAACACAAGGAATGTCAAATAGAGAGAAATTCTTAAATAAGTCCTTCAGGGCTTGTGAGGAATCTTGGATTTACCACCTCTGCATCCACAGCTGTGGGAGAGATAAGGCTGGACACTTGGGGCTGATACTATTGGTGAGGGAATGCAGACTCTTTGAGGTAATGGTGCATGGTTCCCATTGCACGGGTCCCAAATCTCCACGTTTAAGGGATTTATCCTTCAGCTAAAATATGCATGGAAAACCTAGAATATGGTCCACGAAGTGTCCAGGCAAAATTTTAAAACTCATCGCCATTTTAGCCCCCTGGTACTCAAGTTCGCCGTTCCAGATGAAATATTAACATTCTCCCCACTTGGAGAGTCAGTGCCTTTGACCTCTTGTTTGGCACAGTTTGCAATTTCCGTGGAAGATGAACAGGAATAAGGAGAACGAATGAGCGGCTAACTTGATGTGTTTAGACGGGCACATTGAACTCTAATTTCCCTACAGGAAGAAGAATTCACCAAAGGCTCAGCATGCCATGCCGGAACAAGATTAGGGCCTGAAGCAATTCTTCGGGTTTTCGGTCAGCTCACAAGAAAGCGAGTTGAGAAAAGGAGATTTTGGGCACTGTAACCCACAATCCTGCAGAGTTCCAAATGACCCTTTTCATCCAAAAATTTATTGAAGGAAGGCTGTGAAGAGGACTTGAACGCGACGCAGAATTGCAGAAAACAGATATCAGGGGGTAGATAAGAACTGCTCTGAAAGCGTAGGAAAAGAGGCAGCAGTTCGACAGCGATGCACTTGGCCAAAAAGTGCGTATGCGTTTTTTCCTGAATATATTCAGGAAAAAACGCATACGCCCTTTTTGGCCAACCAAGCAAGCCTGCAATGGAAATCCGCACCTCAAGGAAGTCTCACTTCCCACCGATCCAAAGGGCCGTCCGAAAAATTTGTAAAATCCAGAGAGGCAAGACAGGCCATGGAGAACCGGCAGCCTTGTTATGCTGATGGACCGGATGTAAATTACTAACAGCCACTCTGGAGATGTGGATGGTGCTTCCTGGAACAAAGAAGAAAACGAAGCTAGATAGCCTAGGGCACTTCCCATAATGGTGCTATAGATTCGGAAAATTTAAATGAAAAAGACAGAGCCACACCAAAGTTTGGGGCTGCTCTGTGTACTGGATCCTTGACTATGGTACAACTTTAATAGCCCAGAGAGAGAAAAATGGATATAGAAGTTGTGGTACATCCCTACAATGGAATATCACTCAACAATGAAATCAAAGGCAACAGACCAGTAGCAGCATAATGAGTGGATTTAGTTACGATGATTCTAAGTGAAATAAGTCACACAGAAAAAGAAACATCATAAGATATCACTAATACCGGGAATGTAAACACGGCTACGTGTGAACTGCATTACAAAACACAACAGATTCTCACATTTACAAAAGAAACTTATGCATGCTTAAGGGGAAAGGAGAGTGGTGAGGCTGCATAAAACCAGAGGTTGACATTAGGACAGAAACCATTCCATAAGCCAAATATATATTAGACAGGACCTACACATTGCTCAACCAAATGAACTCAACACCCCGTATTCAAAACCTAGGAATATACCTCACTATGAAGAAAATTAAAACCCATACATTTATAGGTCTCCATAAGAAAATCATTTGTTTACAGCAACATACACACAGCAGTGTAAATAAGCTAAATCCCCTTAGAAAAATAAATTTGAAAAAGAAAACACAAGGAATGTCAAATAGAGAGAAATTCTTAAATAAGTCCTTCAGGGCTTGTGAGGAATCTAGCATTTACCACCTCTGCATCCACAGCTGTGGGAGAGATAAGGCTGGACACTTGGGGCTGATACTATTGGTGAGGGAATGCAGACTCTTTGAGGTAATGGTGCATGGTTCCCATTGCACGGGTCCCAAATCTCCACGTTTAAGGGATTTATCCTTCAGCTAAAATATGCATGGAAAACCTAGAATATGGTCCACGAAGTGTCCAGGCAAAATTTTAAAACTCATCGCCATTTTAGCCCCCTGGTACTCAAGTTCGCCGTTCCAGATGAAATATTAACATTCTCCCCACTTGGAGAGTCAGTGCCTTTGACCTCTTGTTTGGCACAGTTTGCAATTTCCGTGGAAGATGAACAGGAATAAGGAGAACGAATGAGCGGCTAACTTGATGTGTTTAGACGGGCACATTGAACTCTAATTTCCCTACAGGAAGAAGAATTCACCAAAGGCTCAGCATGCCATGCCGGAACAAGATTAGGGCCTGAAGCAATTCTTCGGGTTTTCGGTCAGCTCACAAGAAAGCGAGTTGAGAAAAGGAGATTTTGGGCACTGTAACCCACAATCCTGCAGAGTTCCAAATGACCCTTTTCATCCAAAAATTTATTGAAGGAAGGCTGTGAAGAGGACTTGAACGCGACGCAGAATTGCAGAAAACAGATATCAGGGGGTAGATAAGAACTGCTCTGAAAGCGTCGGAAAAGAGGCAGCAGTTCGACAGTGACGCACTTGGCCAAAAAGGGCGTATGCGTTTTTTCCTGAATATATTCAGGAAAAAACGCATACGCCCTTTTTGGCCAACCAAGCAAGCCTGCAATGGAAATCCGCACTACAAGGAAGTCTCACTTCCCAGCGATCCAAAGGGCTGTCCGAAAAATTTGTAAAATCCAGAGAGGCAAGACAGGCCATGGAGAACCGGCAGCCTTGTTATGCTGATGGACCGGATGTAAATTACTAACAGCCACTCTGGAGATGTGGATGGTGCTTCCTGGAACAAAGAAAAAACGAAGCTAGATAGCCTAGGGCACTTCCCATAATGGTGCTATAGATTCGGAAAATTTAAATGAAAAAGACACAGCCACACCAAAGTTTGGGGCTGCTCTGTGTACTGGATCCTTGACTATGGTACAACTTTAATAGCCCAGAGAGAGAAAAATGGATATAGAAGTTGTGGTACATCCCTACAATGGAATATCACTCAACAATGAAATCAAAGGCAACAGACCAGTAGCAGCATAATGAGTGGATTTAGTTACGATGATTCTAAGTGAAATAAGTCACACAGAAAAAGAAACATCATAAGATATCACTAATACCGGGAATGTAAACACGGCTACGTGTGAACTGCATTACAAAACACAACAGATTCTCACATTTACAAAAGAAACTTATGCATGCTTAAGGGGAAAGGAGAGTGGTGAGGCTGCATAAAACCAGAGGTTGACATTAGGACAGAAACCATTCCATAAGCCAAATATATATTAGACAGGACCTACACATTGCTCAACCAAATGAACTCAACACCCCGTATTCAAAACCTAGGAATATACCTCACTATGAAGAAAATTAAAACCCATACATTTATAGGTCTCCATAAGAAAATCATTTGTTTACAGCAACATACACACAGCAGTGTAAATAAGCTAAATCCCCTTAGAAAAATAAATTTGAAAAAGAAAACACAAGGAATGTCAAATAGAGAGAAATTCTTAAATAAGTCCTTCAGGGCTTGTGAGGAATCTTGGATTTACCACCTCTGCATCCACAGCTGTGGGAGAGATAAGGCTGGACACTTGGGGCTGATACTATTGGTGAGGGAATGCAGACTCTTTGAGGTAATGGTGCATGGTTCCCATTGCACGGGTCCCAAATCTCCACGTTTAAGGGATTTATCCTTCAGCTAAAATATGCATGGAAAACCTAGAATATGGTCCACGAAGTGTCCAGGCAAAATTTTAAAACTCATCGCCATTTTAGCCCCCTGGTACTCAAGTTCGCCGTTCCAGATGAAATATTAACATTCTCCCCACTTGGAGAGTCAGTGCCTTTGACCTCTTGTTTGGCACAGTTTGCAATTTCCGTGGAAGATGAACAGGAATAAGGAGAACGAATGAGCGGCTAACTTGATGTGTTTAGACGGGCACATTGAACTCTAATTTCCCTACAGGAAGAAGAATTCACCAAAGGCTCAGCATGCCATGCCGGAACAAGATTAGGGCCTGAAGCAATTCTTCGGGTTTTCGGTCAGCTCACAAGAAAGCGAGTTGAGAAAAGGAGATTTTGGGCACTGTAACCCACAATCCTGCAGAGTTCCAAATGACCCTTTTCATCCAAAAATTTATTGAAGGAAGGCTGTGAAGAGGACTTGAACGCGACGCAGAATTGCAGAAAACAGATATCAGGGGGTAGATAAGAACTGCTCTGAAAGCGTAGGAAAAGAGGCAGCAGTTCGACAGCGATGCACTTGGCCAAAAAGTGCGTATGCGTTTTTTCCTGAATATATTCAGGAAAAAACGCATACGCCCTTTTTGGCCAACCAAGCAAGCCTGCAATGGAAATCCGCACCTCAAGGAAGTCTCACTTCCCACCGATCCAAAGGGCCGTCCGAAAAATTTGTAAAATCCAGAGAGGCAAGACAGGCCATGGAGAACCGGCAGCCTTGTTATGCTGATGGACCGGATGTAAATTACTAACAGCCACTCTGGAGATGTGGATGGTGCTTCCTGGAACAAAGAAGAAAACGAAGCTAGATAGCCTAGGGCACTTCCCATAATGGTGCTATAGATTCGGAAAATTTAAATGAAAAAGACAGAGCCACACCAAAGTTTGGGGCTGCTCTGTGTACTGGATCCTTGACTATGGTACAACTTTAATAGCCCAGAGAGAGAAAAATGGATATAGAAGTTGTGGTACATCCCTACAATGGAATATCACTCAACAATGAAATCAAAGGCAACAGACCAGTAGCAGCATAATGAGTGGATTTAGTTACGATGATTCTAAGTGAAATAAGTCACACAGAAAAAGAAACATCATAAGATATCACTAATACCGGGAATGTAAACACGGCTACGTGTGAACTGCATTACAAAACACAACAGATTCTCACATTTACAAAAGAAACTTATGCATGCTTAAGGGGAAAGGAGAGTGGTGAGGCTGCATAAAACCAGAGGTTGACATTAGGACAGAAACCATTCCATAAGCCAAATATATATTAGACAGGACCTACACATTGCTCAACCAAATGAACTCAACACCCCGTATTCAAAACCTAGGAATATACCTCACTATGAAGAAAATTAAAACCCATACATTTATAGGTCTCCATAAGAAAATCATTTGTTTACAGCAACATACACACAGCAGTGTAAATAAGCTAAATCCCCTTAGAAAAATAAATTTGAAAAAGAAAACACAAGGAATGTCAAATAGAGAGAAATTCTTAAATAAGTCCTTCAGGGCTTGTGAGGAATCTTGGATTTACCACCTCTGCATCCACAGCTGTGGGAGAGATAAGGCTGGACACTTGGGGCTGATACTATTGGTGAGGGAATGCAGACTCTTTGAGGTAATGGTGCATGGTTCCCATTGCACGGGTCCCAAATCTCCACGTTTAAGGGATTTATCCTTCAGCTAAAATATGCATGGAAAACCTAGAATATGGTCCACGAAGTGTCCAGGCAAAATTTTAAAACTCATCGCCATTTTAGCCCCCTGGTACTCAAGTTCGCCGTTCCAGATGAAATATTAACATTCTCCCCACTTGGAGAGTCAGTGCCTTTGACCTCTTGTTTGGCACAGTTTGCAATTTCCGTGGAAGATGAACAGGAATAAGGAGAACGAATGAGCGGCTAACTTGATGTGTTTAGACGGGTACATTGAACTCTAATTTCCCTACAGGAAGAAGAATTCACCAAAGGCTCAGCATGCCATGCCGGAACAAGATTAGGGCCTGAAGCAATTCTTCGGGTTTTCGGTCAGCTCACAAGAAAGCGAGTTGAGAAAAGGAGATTTTGGGCACTGTAACCCACAATCCTGCAGAGTTCCAAATGACCCTTTTCATCCAAAAATTTATTGAAGGAAGGCTGTGAAGAGGACTTGAACGCGACGCAGAATTGCAGAAAACAGATATCAGGGGGTAGATAAGAACTGCTCTGAAAGCGTAGGAAAAGAGGCAGCAGTTCGACAGCGATGCACTTGGCCAAAAAGTGCGTATGCGTTTTTTCCTGAATATATTCAGGAAAAAACGCATACGCCCTTTTTGGCCAACCAAGCAAGCCTGCAATGGAAATCCGCACCTCAAGGAAGTCTCACTTCCCACCGATCCAAAGGGCCGTCCGAAAAATTTGTAAAATCCAGAGAGGCAAGACAGGCCATGGAGAACCGGCAGCCTTGTTATGCTGATGGACCGGATGTAAATTACTAACAGCCACTCTGGAGATGTGGATGGTGCTTCCTGGAACAAAGAAAAAAACGAAGCTAGATAGCCTAGGGCACTTCCCATAATGGTGCTATAGATTCGGAAAATTTAAATGAAAAAGACAGAGCCACACCAAAGTTTGGGGCTGCTCTGTGTACTGGATCCTTGACTATGGTACAACTTTAATAGCCCAGAGAGAGAAAAATGGATATAGAAGTTGTGGTACATCCCTACAATGGAATATCACTCAACAATGAAATCAAAGGCAACAGACCAGTAGCAGCATAATGAGTGGATTTAGTTACGATGATTCTAAGTGAAATAAGTCACACAGAAAAAGAAACATCATAAGATATCACTAATACCGGGAATGTAAACACGGCTACGTGTGAACTGCATTACAAAACACAACAGATTCTCACATTTACAAAAGAAACTTATGCATGCTTAAGGGGAAAGGAGAGTGGTGAGGCTGCATAAAACCAGAGGTTGACATTAGGACAGATACCATTCCATAAGCCAAATATATATTAGACAGGACCTACACATAGCTCAACCAAATGAACTCAACACCCCGTATTCAAAACCTAGGAATATACCTCACTATGAAGAAAATTAAAACCCATACATTTATAGGTCTCCATAAGAAAATCATTTGTTTACAGCAACATACACACAGCAGTGTAAATTAGCTAAAATCCCTTATAAAAATAAATTTGAAAAAGAAAACACAAGGAATGTCAAATAGAGAGAAATTCTTAAATAAGTCCTTCAGGGCTTGTGAGGAATCTTGCATTTACCACCTCTACATCCACAGCTGTGGGAGAGATAAGGCTGGACACTTGGGGCTGATACTATTGGTGAGGGAATGCAGACTCTTTGAGGTAATGGTGCATGGTTCCCATTGCACGGGTTCCAAATCTCCACGTTTAAGGGATTTATCCTTCAGCTAAAATATGCATGGAAAACCTAGAATATGGTCCACGAAGTGTCCAGGCAAAATTTTAAAACTCATCGCCATTTTAGCCCCCTGGTACTCAAGTTCGCCGTTCCAGATGAAATATTAACATTCTCCCCACTTGGAGAGTCAGTGCCTTTGACCTCTTGTTTGGCACAGTTTGCAATTTCCGTGGAAGATGAACAGGAATAAGGAGAACGAATGAGCAGCTAACTCGATGTGTTTGGACGGGCACATTGAACTCTAATTTCCCTACAGGAAGAAGAATTCACCAAAGGCTCAGCATGCCATGCCAGAACAAGATTAGGGCCTGAAGCAATTCTTCGGGTTTTCGTTCAGCTCACAAGAAAGCGAGTTGAGAAAATGAGATTTTGGGCACTGTAACTCACAATCCTGCAGAGTTCCAAATGACCCTTTTCATCCAAAAATTTATTGAAGGAAGGCTGTGAAGACGACTTGAACGCGACGCAGAATTGCAGAAAACAGATATCAGGGGGTAGATAAGAACTGCTCTGAAAGCGTAGGAAAAGAGGCAGCAGTTCGACAGTGACGCACTTGGCCAAAAAGGGCGTATGCGTTTTTTCCTGAATATATTCAGGAAAAAACGCATACGCCCTTTTTGGCCAACCAAGCAAGCCTGCAATGGAAATCCGCACTACAAGGAAGTCTCACTTCCCACTGATCCAAAGGGCCGTCCGAAAAATTTGTAAAATCCAGAGAGGCAAGACAGGCCATGGAGAACCGGCAGCCTTGTTATGCTGATGGACCGGATGTAAATTACTAACAGCCACTCTGGAGATGTGGATAGTGCTTCCTGGAACAAAGAAAAAACGAAGCTAGATAGCCTCGGGCACTTCCAATAATGGTGCTATAGCTTCGGAAAATTTAAATGAAAAAGACACAGCCACACTAAATTTTGGGGCTGCTCTGTGTACTGGATCCTTGACTATGGTACAACTTTAATAGCCCAGAGAGAGAAAAATGGATATAGAAGTTGTGGTACATCCCTACAATGGAATATCACTCAACAATGAAATCAAAGGCAACAGACCAGTAGCAGCATAATGAGTGGATTTAGTTACGATGATTCTAAGTGAAATAAGTCACACAGAAAAAGAAACATCATAAGATATCACTAATACCGGGAATGTAAACACGGCTACGTGTGAACTGCATTACAAAACACAACATATTCTCACATTTACAAAAGAAACTTATGCATTCTTAAGGGGAAAGGAGAGTGGTGAGGCTTCATAAAACCAGAGGTTGACATTAGGACAGATACCATTCCATAAGCCAAATATATATTAGACAGGACCTACACATTGCTCAACGAAATGAACTCAACACCCCGTATTCAAAACCTAGGAATATACCTCACTATGAAGAAAATTAAAACCCATACATTTATAGGTCTCCATAAGAAAATCATTTGTTTACAGCAACATACACACAGCAGTGTAAATAAGCTAAATCCCCTTATAAAAATAAATTTGAAAAAGAAAACACAAGGAATGTCAAATAGAGAGAAATTCTTAAATAAGTCCTTCAGGGCTTGTGAGGAATCTTGCATTTACCACCTCTACATCCACAGCTGTGGGAGAGATAAGGCTGGACAATTGGGGCTGATACTATTGGTGAGGGAATGCAGACTCTTTGAGGTAATGGTGCATGGTTCCCATTGCACGGGTCCCAAATCTCCACGTTTAAGGGATTTATCCTTCAGCTAAAATATGCATGGAAAACCTAGAATATGGTCCACGAAATGTCCAGGCAAAATTTTAAAACTCATCGCCATTTTAGCCCCCTGGTACTCAAGTTCGCCGTTCCAGATGAAATATTAACATTCTCCCCACTTGGAGAGTCAGTGCCTTTGACCTCTTGTTTGGCACAGTTTGCAATTTCCGTGGAAGATGAACAGGAATAAGGAGAACGAATGAGCGGCTAACTTGATGTGTTTGGACGGGCACATTGAACTCTAATTTCCCTACAGGAAGAAGAATTCACCAAAGGCTCAGCATGCCATGCCGGAACAAGATTAGGGCCTGAAACAATTCTTCGGGTTTTCGGTCAGCTCACAAGAAAGCGAGTTGAGAAAAGGAGATTTTGGGCACTGTAACTCACAATCCTGCAGAGTTCCAAATGACCCTTTTCATCGAAAAATTTATTGAAGGAAGGCTGTGAAGAGGAATTGAACGCGACGCAGAATTGCAGAAAACAGATATCAGGGGGTAGATAAGAACTGCTCTGAAAGCGTCGGAAAAGAGGCAGCAGTTCGACAGTGACGCACTTGGCCAAAAAGGGCGTATGCGTTTTTTCCTGAATATATTCAGGAAAAAACGCATACGCCCTTTTTGGCCAACCAAGCAAGCCTGCAATGGAAATCCGCACTACAAGGAAGTCTCACTTCCCACCGATCCAAAGGGCCGTCCGAAAAATTTGTAAAATCCAGAGAGGCAAGACAGGCCATGGAGAACCGGCAGCCTTGTTATGCTGATGGACCGGATGTAAATTACCAACAGCCACTCTGGAGATGTGGATGGTGCTTCCTGGAACAAAGAAAAAACGAAGCTAGATAGCCTAGGGCACTTCCAATAATGCTGCTATAGATTCGGAAAATTTAAACGAAAAAGACACAGCCACACCAAAGTTTGGGGCTGCTCTGTGTACGGGACCCTTGACTATGGTACAACATTAATAGCCCAGAGAGAGAAAAAATGGATATAGAAGTTGTGGTGCATCCCTACAATGGGATATCACTCAACAATGAAATCAATGGCAACAGACCAGTAGAAGCATAATGAGTGGACTTAGTTATGATGATTCTAAGTGAAATAAGTCACACAGAAAAAGAAACATCATAAGATATCACTAATACCGGGAATGTAAACACGGCTACGTGTGAACTGCATTACAAAACACAACAAATTCTCACATTTACAAAAGAAACTTATGCATGCTTAAGGGGAAAGGAGAGTGGGGAAGCTGCATAAAACCAGAGGTTGACATTAGGACAGATACCATTCCATAAGCCAAATATATATTAGACAAGACCTACACATTGCTCAACCAAATGAACTCAACACCCCGTATTCAAAACCTAGGAATATACCTCACTATGAAGAAAATTAAAACCCATACATTTATAGATCTCCATAAGAAAATAATTTGTTTACAGCAACATACACACAGCAGTGTAAATAAGCTAAATCCCCTTATAAAAATAAATTTGAAAAAGAAAACACAAGGAATGTCAAATAGAGAGAAATTCTTAAATAAGTCCTTCAGGGCTTGTGAGGAATCTTGCATTTACCACCTCTACATCCACAGCTGTGGGAGAGATAAGGCTGGACACTTGGGGCTGATACTATTGGTGAGGGAATGCAGACTCTTTGAGGTAATGGTGCATGGTTCCCATTGCACGGGTCCCAAATCTCCACGTTTAAGGGATTTATCCTTCAGCTAAAATATGCATGGAAAACCTAGAATATCGTCCACGAAGTGTCCAGGCAAAATTTTAAAACTCATCGCCATTTTTGCTCCCTGGTACTCGAGTTCGCCGTTCCAGATGCGATATTAACATTCTCCGCACTTGGAGTGTCAGTGCCTTTGACATCTTGTTTGGCACAGTTTGCAATTTCCGTGGAAGATGAACAGGAATAAGGAGAACGAATGACCGGCTAACTCGATGTGTTTGGACGGGCACATTGAACTCTAATTTCCCTACAGGAAGAAGAATTCACCAAAGGCTCAGCATGCCATGCCGGAACAAGATTAGGGCCTGAAGCAATTCTTCGGGTTTTCGTTCCGCTCACAAGAAAGCGAGTTGAGAAAAGGAGATTTTGGGCACTGTAACTCACAATCCTGCAGAGTTCCAAATGACCCTTTTCATCCAAAAATTTATTGAAGGAAGGCTGTGAAGAGGACTTGAACACGACGCAGAATTGCAGAAAACAGATATCAGGGGGTAGATAAGAACTGCTTTGAAAGCGTAGGAAAAGAGGCAGCAGTTCGACAGTGATGCACTTGGCCAAAAAGGGCGTATGCGTTTTTTCCTGAATGTATTCAGGAAAAAACGCATACGCCCTTTTTGGCCAACCAAGCAAGCCTGCAATGGAAATCCGCACTACAAGGAAGTCTCACTTCCCACCGATCCAAAGGGCCGTCCGAAAAAAGTGTAAAATCCAGAGAGGCAGGACAGACCATGGAGAACCGGCAGCCTTGTTATGCTGATGGGCGGGATGTAAATTGCCAACAGCCACTCTGGAGAAGTGGATGGTGTTTCCTGGAACAAAGAAAGAACCAAGCTAGAGAGCCTAGGGCACTTCCTCTTATGGTGCTATAGATTCGGAAAATTTAAATGAAAAAGACACAGCCACACCAAAGTTTGGGCCTGCTCTGTGTACTGGATCCTTGACTATGGTACAACTTTAATAGCCCAGAGAGAGAAAAATGGATATAGAAGTTGTGGTACATCCCTACAATGGAATATCACTCAACAATGAAATCAAAGGCAACAGACCAGTAGCAGCATAATGAGTGGATTTAGTTACGATGATTCTAAGTGAAATAAGTCACACAGAAAAAGAAACATCATAAGATATCACTAATACCGGGAATGTAAACACGGCTACGTGTGAACTGCATTACAAAACACAACAGAGTCTCACATTTACAAAAGAAACTTATGCTTGCTTAAGGGGAAAGGAGAGTGGGGAGGCTGCATAAAACCAGAGGTTGACATTAGGACAGATACCATTCCATAAGCCAAATATATATTAGAAAAGACCTGCTCATTGCTCAACCAAATGGACTCAACACCCCATATTCAAAACCTAGGAATATACCTAACTATGAAGAAAATTAAAACCCATACATTTATACGTCTCCATAAGAAAATCATTTGTGTACAGCAGCATACACACAGCAGTGTTAATAAGCTAAATCCCCTTATAAAAATAAATTTGAATAAGAAAACACAAGGACTGTCAAATAGAGAGAAATTCTTAAATAAGTCCTTCGGGACTTGTGAGGAATCTTGGATTTACCCCTCTACATCCACAGCTGTGGGAGAGATAAGGCTGGACACTTGGGGCTGATACTATTGGTGAGGGAATGCAGACCCTTTGAGGTAATGGTGCATGGTTCCCATTCCACGGGTCCCAAATCTCCACGTGTAAGGGATTTATCCTTCAGCTAAAATACGCATGGAAAACCCAGAGTATGGTCCACGAAGTGATCAGGCACAATTTCTAAAACTCATCGCCATTTTAGCCCCCTGGTACTCGAGTTCGCCGTTCCAGATGCAATATTAACATTCTCCCCACTTGGAGAGTCAGTGCCTTTGACCTCTTGTTTGGCGCAGTTTGCAATTTCTGTGGAAGATGAACAGGAATAAGGAGAACGAATGAGCGGCTAACTCGATGTGTTTGGACGGGCACATTGAACTCTGATTTCCCTACAGGAAGAAGAATTAACAAAAGGCTCAGCCTGCCATGCCGGAACGAGATTAGGGCCTCACGCAATTCTTCGGGTTTGCGGTCAGCTCACAAGAAAGCGAGTTGAGAAAAGGAGATTTTTGGCACTGTAACTCACAATCCTGCAGAGTTCCAAATGACCCCTATCATCTAAAAATTTATTGAAGGAAGGCTGTGAAGAAGACTTTAACGAGACGCAGAATTGCAGAAAACAGATATCAGGGGTTAGATAAGAATTGCTCTGAAACCGTAGGAAAAGAGGCAGCAGTTCGACAGTGATGCACTTGGCCAAAAAGGGCGTATGCGTTTTTTCCTGAATGTATTCAGGAAAAAACGCATACGCTCTTTTTGGCCAACCAAGCAAGCCTGCAATGGAAATCCGCACTACAAGGAAGTCTCACTTCCCACCGATCCAAAGGGCCGTTCGAAAAAATTGTAAAATCCAGAGAGGCAGGACAGGCAAAGGAGAACCGGCAGCTTTGTTATGCTGATGGACCGGATGTAAATTACCAACAGCCACTCTGGAGAAGTGGATGGTGCTTCCTGGAACAAAGAAAAAACGAATCTAGATAGCCTAGGGCACTTCCAATAATGGTGCTATAGATTTGGAAAATTTAAATGAAAAAGACACAGCCACACCAAAATTTGGGGCTGCTCTGTGTAAGGGATCCTTGACTATGGTACAACTTTAATAGCCCAGAGAGAGAAAAAATGGATATAGAAGTTGTGGTGCATCCCTACAATGGGATATCACTCAACAATGAAATCAATGGCAACAGACCAGTAGCAGCATAATGAGTGGATTTAGTTATGATGATTCTAAGTGAAAAAAGTCACACAGAAAAAGAAACATCATAAGATATCACTAATACCGGGAATGTAAACACGGCTACGTGTGAACTGCATTACAAAACACAACAGATTCTCACATTTACAAAAGAAACTTATGCATGCTTAAGGGGAAAGGAGAGTGGTGAGGCTGCATAAAACCAGAGGTTGACATTAGGACAGATACAATTCCATAGGCCAATTATATATTAGACAAGACCTACACATTGCTCAACCAAATGAACTCAACACCCCATATTCAAAACCTAAGAATATACCTCACTATGAAGAAAATTAAAACCCATACATTTATAGGTCTCCATAAGAAAATCATTTGTGTACAGCAGCATACACACAGCAGTGTCAATAAGCTAAATCGCCTTATAAAAATAAATTTGAAAAAGAAAACACAAGGACTGTCAAATAGAGAGAAATTCTTAAATAAGTCCTTCAGGGCTTGTGAGGAATCTTGGATTTACCCCTCTACATTCACAGCTGTGGGAGAGATAAGGCTGGACACTTTGGGCTGATACTATTGGTGAGGGAATGCAGACCCTTTGAGGTAATGGTGCATGGTTCCCATTGCACGGGTCCCAAATCTTCACGTGTAAGGGATTTATCCTTCAGCTAAAATATGCATGGAAATCCCAGAATATGGTCCACGAAGTGATCAGGCAAAATTTCTAAAACTCATCGCCATTTTAGCCCCCTGGTACTCGAGTTCGCCGTTCCAGATGCAATATTAACACTCTCCCCACTTGGAGAGTCAGTGCCTTTGACCTCTTGTTTCGCACAGTTTGCAATTTCTGTGGAAGATGAACAGGAATAAGGAGAACGAATGAGCAGCTAACTTGATGTGTTTGGACGGGCACATTGAACACTGATTTCCCTACAGGAAGAAGAATTCACCAAAGGCTCAGCGTGCCATGCCGGAACGAGATTAGGGACTGAAGCAATTCTTCGGGTTTGCAGTCAGCTCACAAGAAAGCGAGTTGAGAAAAGGAGATTTTTGGCACTGTAACTCACAATCCTGCAGAGTTCCAAATGACCCCTATCATCCAAAAATTTATTGAAGGAAGGCTGTGAAGAGGACTTGAACGCGACGCAGAATTGCAGAAAACAGATATCAGGGGGTAGATAAGAACTGCTCTGAAAGCGTAGGAAAAGAGGCAGCAGTTCGACAGTGATGCACTTGGCCAAAAAGGGCGTATGCGTTTTTTCCTGAATATATTCAGGAAAAAATGCATACGCCCTTTTTGGCCAACCAAGCAAGCCTGCAATGGAAATCCACACTACAAGGAAGTCTCACTTCCCACCGATCCAAAGGGTCGTCCGAAAAAATTGTAAAATCCAGAGAGGCAGGACAGGCAATGGAGAACCGGCAGCCTTGTTATGCTGATGGACCGGATGTAAATTACCAACAGCCACTCTGGAGAAGTGGATGGCGCTTCCTGGAACAAAGAAAAAACGAAGCTAGATAGCCTAGGGCGCTTCCAATAATGCTGCTATAGATTCGGAAAATTTAAATGAAAAAGACACAGCCACACCAAAGTTTGGGGCTGCTCTGTGTACGGGATCCTTGACTATGGTACAACTTTAATAGCCCAGAGAGAGAAAAAATGGATATAGAAGTTGTGGTGCATCCCTACAATGGGATATCACTCAACAATGAAATCAATGGCAACAGACCAGTAGCAGCATAATGAGTGGACTTAGTTATGATGATTCTAAGTGAAATAAGTCACACAGAAAAAGAAACATCATAAGATATCACTAATACCGGGAATGTAAACACGGCTACGTGTGAACTGCATTACAAAACACAACAGATTCTCACATTTACAAAAGAAACTTATGCATGCTTAAGGGGAAAGGAGAGTGGGGAAGCTGCATAAAACCAGAGGTTGACATTAGGACAGATACCATTCCATAAGCCAAATATATATTAGACAAGACCTACACATTGCTCAACCAAATGAACTCAACACCCCGTATTCAAAACCTAGGAATATACCTCACTATGAAGAAAATTAAAACCCATACATTTATAGATCTCCATAAGAAAATCATTTGTTTACAGCAACATACACACAGCAGTGTAAATAAGCTAAATCCCCTTATAAAAATAAATTTGAATAAGAAAACACAAGGAATGTCAAATAGAGAGAAATTCTTAAATAAGTCCTTCAGGGCTTGTGAGGAATCTTGGATTTACCACCTCTACATCCACAGCTGTGGGAGAGATAAGGCTGGACACTTGGGGCTGATACTATTGTTGAGAGAATGCAGACTCTTTGAGGTAATGGTGCATGGTTCCCATTGCACGGGTCCCAAATCTCCACGTTTAAGGGATTTATCCTTCAGCTAAAATATGCATGGAAAACCTAGAATATGGTCCACGAAATGTCCAGGCAAAATTTTAAAACTCATCGCCATTTTAGCCCCCTGGTACTCAAGTTCGCCGTTCCAGATGAAATATTAACATTCTCCCCACTTGGAGAGTCAGTGCCTTTGACCTCTTGTTTGGCACAGTTTGCAATTTCCGTGGAAGATGAACAGGAATAAGGAGAACGAATGAGCGGCTAACTTGATGTGTTTGGACGGGCACATTGAACTCTAATTTCCCTACAGGAAGAAGAATTCACCAAAGGCTCAGCATGCCATGCCGGAACAAGATTAGGGCCTGAAACAATTCTTCGGGTTTTCGGTCAGCTCACAAGAAAGCGAGTTGAGAAAAGGAGATTTTGGGCACTGTAACTCACAATCCTGCAGAGTTCCAAATGACCCTTTTCATCGAAAAATTTATTGAAGGAAGGCTGTGAAGAGGAATTGAACGCGACGCAGAATTGCAGAAAACAGATATCAGGGGGTAGATAAGAACTGCTCTGAAAGCGTCGGAAAAGAGGCAGCAGTTCGACAGTGACGCACTTGGCCAAAAAGGGCGTATGCGTTTTTTCCTGAATATATTCAGGAAAAAACGCATACGCCCTTTTTGGCCAACCAAGCAAGCCTGCAATGGAAATCCGCACTACAAGGAAGTCTCACTTCCCACCGATCCAAAGGGCCGTCCGAAAAATTTGTAAAATCCAGAGAGGCAAGACAGGCCATGGAGAACCGGCAGCCTTGTTATGCTGATGGACCGGATGTAAATTACCAACAGCCACTCTGGAGATGTGGATGGTGCTTCCTGGAACAAAGAAAAAACGAAGCTAGATAGCCTAGGGCACTTCCAATAATGCTGCTATAGATTCGGAAAATTTAAACGAAAAAGACACAGCCACACCAAAGTTTGGGGCTGCTCTGTGTACGGGACCCTTGACTATGGTACAACATTAATAGCCCAGAGAGAGAAAAAATGGATATAGAAGTTGTGGTGCATCCCTACAATGGGATATCACTCAACAATGAAATCAATGGCAACAGACCAGTAGAAGCATAATGAGTGGACTTAGTTATGATGATTCTAAGTGAAATAAGTCACACAGAAAAAGAAACATCATAAGATATCACTAATACCGGGAATGTAAACACGGCTACGTGTGAACTGCATTACAAAACACAACAAATTCTCACATTTACAAAAGAAACTTATGCATGCTTAAGGGGAAAGGAGAGTGGGGAAGCTGCATAAAACCAGAGGTTGACATTAGGACAGATACCATTCCATAAGCCAAATATATATTAGACAAGACCTACACATTGCTCAACCAAATGAACTCAACACCCCGTATTCAAAACCTAGGAATATACCTCACTATGAAGAAAATTAAAACCCATACATTTATAGATCTCCATAAGAAAATAATTTGTTTACAGCAACATACACACAGCAGTGTAAATAAGCTAAATCCCCTTATAAAAATAAATTTGAAAAAGAAAACACAAGGAATGTCAAATAGAGAGAAATTCTTAAATAAGTCCTTCAGGGCTTGTGAGGAATCTTGCATTTACCACCTCTACATCCACAGCTGTGGGAGAGATAAGGCTGGACACTTGGGGCTGATACTATTGGTGAGGGAATGCAGACTCTTTGAGGTAATGGTGCATGGTTCCCATTGCACGGGTCCCAAATCTCCACGTTTAAGGGATTTATCCTTCAGCTAAAATATGCATGGAAAACCTAGAATATCGTCCACGAAGTGTCCAGGCAAAATTTTAAAACTCATCGCCATTTTTGCTCCCTGGTACTCGAGTTCGCCGTTCCAGATGCGATATTAACATTCTCCGCACTTGGAGTGTCAGTGCCTTTGACATCTTGTTTGGCACAGTTTGCAATTTCCGTGGAAGATGAACAGGAATAAGGAGAACGAATGACCGGCTAACTCGATGTGTTTGGACGGGCACATTGAACTCTAATTTCCCTACAGGAAGAAGAATTCACCAAAGGCTCAGCATGCCATGCCGGAACAAGATTAGGGCCTGAAGCAATTCTTCGGGTTTTCGTTCCGCTCACAAGAAAGCGAGTTGAGAAAAGGAGATTTTGGGCACTGTAACTCACAATCCTGCAGAGTTCCAAATGACCCTTTTCATCCAAAAATTTATTGAAGGAAGGCTGTGAAGAGGACTTGAACACGACGCAGAATTGCAGAAAACAGATATCAGGGGGTAGATAAGAACTGCTTTGAAAGCGTAGGAAAAGAGGCAGCAGTTCGACAGTGATGCACTTGGCCAAAAAGGGCGTATGCGTTTTTTCCTGAATGTATTCAGGAAAAAACGCATACGCCCTTTTTGGCCAACCAAGCAAGCCTGCAATGGAAATCCGCACTACAAGGAAGTCTCACTTCCCACCGATCCAAAGGGCCGTCCGAAAAAAGTGTAAAATCCAGAGAGGCAGGACAGACCATGGAGAACCGGCAGCCTTGTTATGCTGATGGGCGGGATGTAAATTGCCAACAGCCACTCTGGAGAAGTGGATGGTGTTTCCTGGAACAAAGAAAGAACCAAGCTAGAGAGCCTAGGGCACTTCCTCTTATGGTGCTATAGATTCGGAAAATTTAAATGAAAAAGACACAGCCACACCAAAGTTTGGGCCTGCTCTGTGTACTGGATCCTTGACTATGGTACAACTTTAATAGCCCAGAGAGAGAAAAATGGATATAGAAGTTGTGGTACATCCCTACAATGGAATATCACTCAACAATGAAATCAAAGGCAACAGACCAGTAGCAGCATAATGAGTGGATTTAGTTACGATGATTCTAAGTGAAATAAGTCACACAGAAAAAGAAACATCATAAGATATCACTAATACCGGGAATGTAAACACGGCTACGTGTGAACTGCATTACAAAACACAACAGAGTCTCACATTTACAAAAGAAACTTATGCTTGCTTAAGGGGAAAGGAGAGTGGGGAGGCTGCATAAAACCAGAGGTTGACATTAGGACAGATACCATTCCATAAGCCAAATATATATTAGAAAAGACCTGCTCATTGCTCAACCAAATGGACTCAACACCCCATATTCAAAACCTAGGAATATACCTAACTATGAAGAAAATTAAAACCCATACATTTATACGTCTCCATAAGAAAATCATTTGTGTACAGCAGCATACACACAGCAGTGTTAATAAGCTAAATCCCCTTATAAAAATAAATTTGAATAAGAAAACACAAGGACTGTCAAATAGAGAGAAATTCTTAAATAAGTCCTTCAGGACTTGTGAGGAATCTTGGATTTACCCCTCTACATCCACAGCTGTGGGAGAGATAAGGCTGGACACTTGGGGCTGATACTATTGGTGAGGGAATGCAGACCCTTTGAGGTAATGGTGCATGGTTCCCATTCCACGGGTCCCAAATCTCCACGTGTAAGGGATTTATCCTTCAGCTAAAATACGCATGGAAAACCCAGAGTATGGTCCACGAAGTGATCAGGCACAATTTCTAAAACTCATCGCCATTTTAGCCCCCTGGTACTCGAGTTCGCCGTTCCAGATGCAATATTAACATTCTCCCCACTTGGAGAGTCAGTGCCTTTGACCTCTTGTTTGGCGCAGTTTGCAATTTCTGTGGAAGATGAACAGGAATAAGGAGAACGAATGAGCGGCTAACTCGATGTGTTTGGACGGGCACATTGAACTCTGATTTCCCTACAGGAAGAAGAATTAACAAAAGGCTCAGCCTGCCATGCCGGAACGAGATTAGGGCCTCACGCAATTCTTCGGGTTTGCGGTCAGCTCACAAGAAAGCGAGTTGAGAAAAGGAGATTTTTGGCACTGTAACTCACAATCCTGCAGAGTTCCAAATGACCCCTATCATCTAAAAATTTATTGAAGGAAGGCTGTGAAGAAGACTTTAACGAGACGCAGAATTGCAGAAAACAGATATCAGGGGTTAGATAAGAATTGCTCTGAAACCGTAGGAAAAGAGGCAGCAGTTCGACAGTGATGCACTTGGCCAAAAAGGGCGTATGCGTTTTTTCCTGAATGTATTCAGGAAAAAACGCATACGCTCTTTTTGGCCAACCAAGCAAGCCTGCAATGGAAATCCGCACTACAAGGAAGTCTCACTTCCCACCGATCCAAAGGGCCGTTCGAAAAAATTGTAAAATCCAGAGAGGCAGGACAGGCAAAGGAGAACCGGCAGCTTTGTTATGCTGATGGACCGGATGTAAATTACCAACAGCCACTCTGGAGAAGTGGATGGTGCTTCCTGGAACAAAGAAAAAACGAATCTAGATAGCCTAGGGCACTTCCAATAATGGTGCTATAGATTTGGAAAATTTAAATGAAAAAGACACAGCCACACCAAAATTTGGGGCTGCTCTGTGTAAGGGATCCTTGACTATGGTACAACTTTAATAGCCCAGAGAGAGAAAAAATGGATATAGAAGTTGTGGTGCATCCCTACAATGGGATATCACTCAACAATGAAATCAATGGCAACAGACCAGTAGCAGCATAATGAGTGGATTTAGTTATGATGATTCTAAGTGAAAAAAGTCACACAGAAAAAGAAACATCATAAGATATCACTAATACCGGGAATGTAAACACGGCTACGTGTGAACTGCATTACAAAACACAACAGATTCTCACATTTACAAAAGAAACTTATGCATGCTTAAGGGGAAAGGAGAGTGGTGAGGCTGCATAAAACCAGAGGTTGACATTAGGACAGATACAATTCCATAGGCCAATTATATATTAGACAAGACCTACACATTGCTCAACCAAATGAACTCAACACCCCATATTCAAAACCTAGGAATATACCTCACTATGAAGAAAATTAAAACCCATACATTTATAGGTCTCCATAAGAAAATCATTTGTGTACAGCAGCATACACACAGCAGTGTCAATAAGCTAAATCGCCTTATAAAAATAAATTTGAAAAAGAAAACACAAGGACTGTCAAATAGAGAGAAATTCTTAAATAAGTCCTTCAGGGCTTGTGAGGAATCTTGGATTTACCCCTCTACATTCACAGCTGTGGGAGAGATAAGGCTGGACACTTTGGGCTGATACTATTGGTGAGGGAATGCAGACCCTTTGAGGTAATGGTGCATGGTTCCCATTGCACGGGTCCCAAATCTTCACGTGTAAGGGATTTATCCTTCAGCTAAAATATGCATGGAAATCCCAGAATATGGTCCACGAAGTGATCAGGCAAAATTTCTAAAACTCATCGCCATTTTAGCCCCCTGGTACTCGAGTTCGCCGTTCCAGATGCAATATTAACACTCTCCCCACTTGGAGAGTCAGTGCCTTTGACCTCTTGTTTCGCACAGTTTGCAATTTCTGTGGAAGATGAACAGGAATAAGGAGAACGAATGAGCAGCTAACTTGATGTGTTTGGACGGGCACATTGAACACTGATTTCCCTACAGGAAGAAGAATTCACCAAAGGCTCAGCGTGCCATGCCGGAACGAGATTAGGGACTGAAGCAATTCTTCGGGTTTGCAGTCAGCTCACAAGAAAGCGAGTTGAGAAAAGGAGATTTTTGGCACTGTAACTCACAATCCTGCAGAGTTCCAAATGACCCCTATCATCCAAAAATTTATTGAAGGAAGGCTGTGAAGAGGACTTGAACGCGACGCAGAATTGCAGAAAACAGATATCAGGGGGTAGATAAGAACTGCTCTGAAAGCGTAGGAAAAGAGGCAGCAGTTCGACAGTGATGCACTTGGCCAAAAAGGGCGTATGCGTTTTTTCCTGAATATATTCAGGAAAAAACGCATACGCCCTTTTTGGCCAACCAAGCAAGCCTGCAATGGAAATCCACACTACAAGGAAGTCTCACTTCCCACCGATCCAAAGGGTCGTCCGAAAAAATTGTAAAATCCAGAGAGGCAGGACAGGCAATGGAGAACCGGCAGCCTTGTTATGCTGATGGACCGGATGTAAATTACCAACAGCCACTCTGGAGAAGTGGATGGCGCTTACTGGAACAAAGAAAAAACGAAGCTAGATAGCCTAGGGCGCTTCCAATAATGCTGCTATAGATTCGGAAAATTTAAATGAAAAAGACACAGCCACACCAAAGTTTGGGGCTGCTCTGTGTACGGGATCCTTGACTATGGTACAACTTTAATAGCCCAGAGAGAGAAAAAATGGATATAGAAGTTGTGGTGCATCCCTACAATGGGATATCACTCAACAATGAAATCAATGGCAACAGACCAGTAGCAGCATAATGAGTGGACTTAGTTATGATGATTCTAAGTGAAATAAGTCACACAGAAAAAGAAACATCATAAGATATCACTAATACCGGGAATGTAAACACGGCTACGTGTGAACTGCATTACAAAACACAACAGATTCTCACATTTACAAAAGAAACTTATGCATGCTTAAGGGGAAAGGAGAGTGGGGAAGCTGCATAAAACCAGAGGTTGACATTAGGACAGATACCATTCCATAAGCCAAATATATATTAGACAAGACCTACACATTGCTCAACCAAATGAACTCAACACCCCGTATTCAAAACCTAGGAATATACCTCACTATGAAGAAAATTAAAACCCATACATTTATAGATCTCCATAAGAAAATCATTTGTTTACAGCAACATACACACAGCAGTGTAAATAAGCTAAATCCCCTTATAAAAATAAATTTGAATAAGAAAACACAAGGAATGTCAAATAGAGAGAAATTCTTAAATAAGTCCTTCAGGGCTTGTGAGGAATCTTGGATTTACCACCTCTACATCCACAGCTGTGGGAGAGATAAGGCTGGACACTTGGGGCTGATACTATTGTTGAGAGAATGCAGACTCTTTGAGGTAATGGTGCATGGTTCCCATTGCACGGGTCCCAAATCTCCACGTTTAAGGGATTTATCCTTCAGCTAAAATATGCATGGAAAACCTAGAATATGGTCCACGAAATGTCCAGGCAAAATTTTAAAACTCATCGCCATTTTAGCCCCCTGGTACTCAAGTTCGCCGTTCCAGATGAAATATTAACATTCTCCCCACTTGGAGAGTCAGTGCCTTTGACCTCTTGTTTGGCACAGTTTGCAATTTCCGTGGAAGATGAACAGGAATAAGGAGAACGAATGAGCGGCTAACTTGATGTGTTTGGACGGGCACATTGAACTCTAATTTCCCTACAGGAAGAAGAATTCACCAAAGGCTCAGCATGCCATGCCGGAACAAGATTAGGGCCTGAAACAATTCTTCGGGTTTTCGGTCAGCTCACAAGAAAGCGAGTTGAGAAAAGGAGATTTTGGGCACTGTAACTCACAATCCTGCAGAGTTCCAAATGACCCTTTTCATCGAAAAATTTATTGAAGGAAGGCTGTGAAGAGGAATTGAACGCGACGCAGAATTGCAGAAAACAGATATCAGGGGGTAGATAAGAACTGCTCTGAAAGCGTCGGAAAAGAGGCAGCAGTTCGACAGTGACGCACTTGGCCAAAAAGGGCGTATGCGTTTTTTCCTGAATATATTCAGGAAAAAACGCATACGCCCTTTTTGGCCAACCAAGCAAGCCTGCAATGGAAATCCGCACTACAAGGAAGTCTCACTTCCCACCGATCCAAAGGGCCGTCCGAAAAATTTGTAAAATCCAGAGAGGCAAGACAGGCCATGGAGAACCGGCAGCCTTGTTATGCTGATGGACCGGATGTAAATTACCAACAGCCACTCTGGAGATGTGGATGGTGCTTCCTGGAACAAAGAAAAAACGAAGCTAGATAGCCTAGGGCACTTCCAATAATGCTGCTATAGATTCGGAAAATTTAAACGAAAAAGACACAGCCACACCAAAGTTTGGGCCTGCTCTGTGTACTGGATCCTTGACTATGGTACAACTTTAATAGCCCAGAGAGAGAAAAATGGATATAGAAGTTGTGGTACATCCCTACAATGGAATATCACTCAACAATGAAATCAAAGGCAACAGACCAGTAGCAGCATAATGAGTGGATTTAGTTACGATGATTCTAAGTGAAATAAGTCACACAGAAAAAGAAACATCATAAGATATCACTAATACCGGGAATGTAAACACGGCTACGTGTGAACTGCATTACAAAACACAACAGAGTCTCACATTTACAAAAGAAACTTATGCTTGCTTAAGGGGAAAGGAGAGTGGGGAGGCTGCATAAAACCAGAGGTTGACATTAGGACAGATACCATTCCATAAGCCAAATATATATTAGAAAAGACCTGCTCATTGCTCAACCAAATGGACTCAACACCCCATATTCAAAACCTAGGAATATACCTAACTATGAAGAAAATTAAAACCCATACATTTATACGTCTCCATAAGAAAATCATTTGTGTACAGCAGCATACACACAGCAGTGTTAATAAGCTAAATCCCCTTATAAAAATAAATTTGAATAAGAAAACACAAGGACTGTCAAATAGAGAGAAATTCTTAAATAAGTCCTTCAGGACTTGTGAGGAATCTTGGATTTACCCCTCTACATCCACAGCTGTGGGAGAGATAAGGCTGGACACTTGGGGCTGATACTATTGGTGAGGGAATGCAGACCCTTTGAGGTAATGGTGCATGGTTCCCATTCCACGGGTCCCAAATCTCCACGTGTAAGGGATTTATCCTTCAGCTAAAATACGCATGGAAAACCCAGAGTATGGTCCACGAAGTGATCAGGCACAATTTCTAAAACTCATCGCCATTTTAGCCCCCTGGTACTCGAGTTCGCCGTTCCAGATGCAATATTAACATTCTCCCCACTTGGAGAGTCAGTGCCTTTGACCTCTTGTTTGGCGCAGTTTGCAATTTCTGTGGAAGATGAACAGGAATAAGGAGAACGAATGAGCGGCTAACTCGATGTGTTTGGACGGGCACATTGAACTCTGATTTCCCTACAGGAAGAAGAATTAACAAAAGGCTCAGCCTGCCATGCCGGAACGAGATTAGGGCCTCACGCAATTCTTCGGGTTTGCGGTCAGCTCACAAGAAAGCGAGTTGAGAAAAGGAGATTTTTGGCACTGTAACTCACAATCCTGCAGAGTTCCAAATGACCCCTATCATCTAAAAATTTATTGAAGGAAGGCTGTGAAGAAGACTTTAACGAGACGCAGAATTGCAGAAAACAGATATCAGGGGTTAGATAAGAATTGCTCTGAAACCGTAGGAAAAGAGGCAGCAGTTCGACAGTGATGCACTTGGCCAAAAAGGGCGTATGCGTTTTTTCCTGAATGTATTCAGGAAAAAACGCATACGCTCTTTTTGGCCAACCAAGCAAGCCTGCAATGGAAATCCGCACTACAAGGAAGTCTCACTTCCCACCGATCCAAAGGGCCGTTCGAAAAAATTGTAAAATCCAGAGAGGCAGGACAGGCAAAGGAGAACCGGCAGCTTTGTTATGCTGATGGACCGGATGTAAATTACCAACAGCCACTCTGGAGAAGTGGATGGTGCTTCCTGGAACAAAGAAAAAACGAATCTAGATAGCCTAGGGCACTTCCAATAATGGTGCTATAGATTTGGAAAATTTAAATGAAAAAGACACAGCCACACCAAAATTTGGGGCTGCTCTGTGTAAGGGATCCTTGACTATGGTACAACTTTAATAGCCCAGAGAGAGAAAAAATGGATATAGAAGTTGTGGTGCATCCCTACAATGGGATATCACTCAACAATGAAATCAATGGCAACAGACCAGTAGCAGCATAATGAGTGGATTTAGTTATGATGATTCTAAGTGAAAAAAGTCACACAGAAAAAGAAACATCATAAGATATCACTAATACCGGGAATGTAAACTCGGCTACGTGTGAACTGCATTACAAAACACAACAGATTCTCACATTTACAAAAGAAACTTATGCATGCTTAAGGGGAAAGGAGAGTGGTGAGGCTGCATAAAACCAGAGGTTGACATTAGGACAGATACAATTCCATAGGCCAATTATATATTAGACAAGACCTACACATTGCTCAACCAAATGAACTCAACACCCCATATTCAAAACCTAGGAATATACCTCACTATGAAGAAAATTAAAACCCATACATTTATAGGTCTCCATAAGAAAATCATTTGTGTACAGCAGCATACACACAGCAGTGTCAATAAGCTAAATCGCCTTATAAAAATAAATTTGAAAAAGAAAACACAAGGACTGTCAAATAGAGAGAAATTCTTAAATAAGTCCTTCGGGGCTTGTGAGGAATCTTGGATTTACCCCTCTACATTCACAGCTGTGGGAGAGATAAGGCTGGACACTTTGGGCTGATACTATTGGTGAGGGAATGCAGACCCTTTGAGGTAATGGTGCATGGTTCCCATTGCACGGGTCCCAAATCTTCACGTGTAAGGGATTTATCCTTCAGCTAAAATATGCATGGAAATCCCAGAATATGGTCCACGAAGTGATCAGGCAAAATTTCTAAAACTCATCGCCATTTTAGCCCCCTGGTACTCGAGTTCGCCGTTCCAGATGCAATATTAACACTCTCCCCACTTGGAGAGTCAGTGCCTTTGACCTCTTGTTTCGCACAGTTTGCAATTTCTGTGGAAGATGAACAGGAATAAGGAGAACGAATGAGCAGCTAACTTGATGTGTTTGGACGGGCACATTGAACACTGATTTCCCTACAGGAAGAAGAATTCACCAAAGGCTCAGCGTGCCATGCCGGAACGAGATTAGGGACTGAAGCAATTCTTCGGGTTTGCAGTCAGCTCACAAGAAAGCGAGTTGAGAAAAGGAGATTTTTGGCACTGTAACTCACAATCCTGCAGAGTTCCAAATGACCCCTATCATCCAAAAATTTATTGAAGGAAGGCTGTGAAGAGGACTTGAACGCGACGCAGAATTGCAGAAAACAGATATCAGGGGGTAGATAAGAACTGCTCTGAAAGCGTAGGAAAAGAGGCAGCAGTTCGACAGTGATGCACTTGGCCAAAAAGGGCGTATGCGTTTTTTCCTGAATATATTCAGGAAAAAACGCATACGCCCTTTTTGGCCAACCAAGCAAGCCTGCAATGGAAATCCACACTACAAGGAAGTCTCACTTCCCACCGATCCAAAGGGTCGTCCGAAAAAATTGTAAAATCCAGAGAGGCAGGACAGGCAATGGAGAACCGGCAGCCTTGTTATGCTGATGGACCGGATGTAAATTACCAACAGCCACTCTGGAGAAGTGGATGGCGCTTCCTGGAACAAAGAAAAAACGAAGCTAGATAGCCTAGGGCGCTTCCAATAATGCTGCTATAGATTCGGAAAATTTAAATGAAAAAGACACAGCCACACCAAAGTTTGGGGCTGCTCTGTGTACGGGATCCTTGACTATGGTACAACTTTAATAGCCCAGAGAGAGAAAAAATGGATATAGAAGTTGTGGTGCATCCCTACAATGGGATATCACTCAACAATGAAATCAATGGCAACAGACCAGTAGCAGCATAAGGAGTGGACTTAGTTATGATGATTCTAAGTGAAATAAGTCACACAGAAAAAGAAACATCATAAGATATCACTAATACCGGGAATGTAAACACGGCTACGTGTGAACTGCATTACAAAACACAACAGATTCTCACATTTACAAAAGAAACTTATGCATGCTTAAGGGGAAAGGAGAGTGGGGAAGCTGCATAAAACCAGAGGTTGACATTAGGACAGATACCATTCCATAAGCCAAATATATATTAGACAAGACCTACACATTGCTCAACCAAATGAACTCAACACCCCGTATTCAAAACCTAGGAATATACCTCACTATGAAGAAAATTAAAACCCATACATTTATAGATCTCCATAAGAAAATCATTTGTTTACAGCAACATACACACAGCAGTGTAAATAAGCTAAATCCCCTTATAAAAATAAATTTGAATAAGAAAACACAAGGAATGTCAAATAGAGAGAAATTCTTAAATAAGTCCTTCAGGGCTTGTGAGGAATCTTGGATTTACCACCTCTACATCCACAGCTGTGGGAGAGATAAGGCTGGACACTTGGGGCTGATACTATTGTTGAGAGAATGCAGACTCTTTGAGGTAATGGTGCATGGTTCCCATTGCACGGGTCCCAAATCTCCACGTTTAAGGGATTTATCCTTCAGCTAAAATATGCATGGAAAACCTAGAATATGGTCCACGAACTGTCCAGGCAAAATTTTAAAACTCATCGCCATTTTAGCCCCCTGGTACTCAAGTTCGCCGTTCCAGATGCAATATTAACATTCTCCCCACTTGGAGAGTCAGTGCCTTTCACCTCTTGTTTGGCACAGTTTGCAATTTCCGTGGAAGATGAACAGGAATAAGGAGAACGAATGAGCGGCTAACTCGATGTGTTTGGACGGGCACATTGAACTCTAATTTCCCTACAGGAAGAAGAATTCACCAAAGGCTCAGCATGCCATGCCGGAACAAGATTAGGGCCTGAAGCAATTCTTCGGGTTTTCGTTCAGCTCACAAGAAAGCGAGTTGAGAAAAGGAGATTTTGGGCACTGTAACTCACAATCCTGCAGAGTTCCAAATGACCCTTTTCATCCAAAAATTTATTGAAGGAAGGCTGTGAAGAGGACTTGAACGCGACACAGAATTGCAGAAAACAGATATCAGGGGGTAGATAAGAACTGCTCTGAAAGCGTAGGAAAAGAGGCAGCAGTTCGACAGTGATGCACTTGGCCAAAAAGGGCGTAGGCGTTTTTTCCTGAATATATTCAGGAAAAAACGCCTACGCCCTTTTTGGCCAACCAAGCAAGCCTGCAATGGAAATCCGCACTACAAGGAAGTCTCACTTCCCACCGATCCAAAGGGTCGTCCGAAAAAATTGTAAAATCCAGAGAGGCAGGACAGGCAATGGAGAACCGACAGCCTTGTTATGCTGATGGACCGGATGTAAATTACCAACAGCCACTCTGGAGAAGAGGATGGTGCTTCCTGGAACAAAGAAAAAACGAAGCTAGATAGCCTAGGGCACTTCCAATAATGCTGCTATAGATTCGGAAAATTTAAATGAAAAAGACACAGCCACACCAAAGTTTGGGGCTGCTCTGTGTACGGGATCCTTGACTATGGTACAACATTAATAGCTCAGAGAGAGAAAAAATGGATATAGAAGTTGTGGTGCATCCCTACAATGGGATATCACTCAACAATGAAATCAATGGCAACAGACCAGTAGCAGCATAATGAGTGGACTTAGTTATGATGATTCTAAGTGAAATAAGTCACACAGAAAAAGAAACATCATAAGATATCACTAATACCGGGAATGTAAACACGGCTACGTGTGAACTGCATTACAAAACACAACAGATTCTCACATTTACAAAAGAAACTTATGCATGCTTAAGGGGAAAGGAGAGTGGGGAAGCTGCATAAAACCAGAGGTTGACATTAGGACAGATGCCATTCCATAAGCCAAATATATATTAGACAAGACCTACACATTGCTCAACCAAATGAACTCAACACCCCGTATTCAAAACCTAGGAATATACCTCACTATGAAGAAAATTAAAACCCATACATTTATAGATCTCCATAAGAAAATCATTTGTTTACAGCAACATACACACAGCAGTGTAAATAAGCTAAATCCCCTTATAAAAATAAATTTGAAAAAGAAAACACAAGGAATGTCAAATAGAGAGAAATTCTTAAATAAGTCCTTCAGGGCTTGTGAGGAATCTTGCATTTACCACCTCTACATCCACAGCTGTGGGAGAGATAAGGCTGGACACTTGGGGCTGATACTATTGTTGAGAGAATGCAGACTCTTTGAGGTAATGGTGCATGGTTCCCATTGCACGGGTCCCAAATCTCCACGTTTAAGGGATTTATCCTTCAGCTAAAATATGCATGGAAAACCTAGAATATGGTCCACGAACTGTCCAGGCAAAATTTTAAAACTCATCGCCATTTTAGCCCCCTGGTACTCAAGTTCGCCGTTCCAGATGCAATATTAACATTCTCCCCACTTAGAGAGTCAGTGCCTTTCACCTCTTGTTTGGCACAGTTTGCAATTTCCGTGGAAGATGAGCAGGAATAAGGAGAACGAATGAGCGGTTAACTCGATGTGTTTGGACGGGCACATTGAACTCTAATTTCCCTACAGGAAGAAGAATTCACCAAAGGCTCAGCATGCCATGCCGGAACAAGATTAGGGCCTGAAGCAATTCTTCGGGTTTTCGTTCAGCTCACAAGAAAGCGAGTTGAGAAAAGGAGATTTTGGACACTGTAACTCACAATCCTGCAGAGTTCCAAATGACCCTTTTCATCCAAAAATTTATTGAAGGAAGGCTGTGAAGAGGACTTGAACACGACGCAGAATTGCAGAAAACAGATATCAGGGGGTAGATAAGAACTGCTCTGAAAGCGTAGGAAAAGAGGCAGCAGTTCGACAGTGATGCACTTGGCCAAAAAGGGCGTATGCGTTTTTTCCTGAATATATTCAGGAAAAAACGCATACGCCCTTTTTGGCCAACCAAGCAAGCCTGCAATGGAAATCCGCACTACAAGGAAGTCTCACTTCCCACCGATCCAAAGGGCCGTCCGAAAAATTTGTAAAATCCAGAGAGGCAAGACAGGCCATGGAGAACCGGCAGCCTTGTTATGCTGATGGACCGGATGTAAATTACCAACAGCCACTCTGGAGATGTGGATGGTGCTTCCTGGAACAAAGAAAAAACGAAGCTAGATAGCCTAGGGCACTTCCCATAATGGTGCTATAGATTCGGAAAATTTAAATGAAAAAGACACAGCCACACCAAAGTTTGGGGCTGCTCTGTGTACGGGATCCTGGACTATGGTACAACTTTAATAGCCCAGAGAGAGAAAAAATGGATATAGAAGTTGTGGTGGATCCCTACAATGGGATATCACTCAACAATGAAATCAATGGCAACAGACCAGTAGCAGCATAATGAGTGGATTTAGTTACGATGATTCTAAGTGAAATAAGTCACACAGAAAAAGAAACATCATAAGATATCACTAATACCGGGAATGTAAACACGGCTACGTGTGAACTGCATTACAAAACACAACAGATTCTCACATTTACAAAAGAAAGTTATGCATGCTTAAGGGGAAAGGAGAGTGGTGAGGCTGCATAAAACCAGAGGTTGACATTAGGACAGATACCATTCCATAAGCCAAATATATATTAGACAAGACCTACACATTGCTCAACCAAATGAACTCAACACCCCGTATTCAAAACCTAGGAATATACCTCACTATGAAGAAAATTAAAACCCATACATTTATAGGTCTCCATAAGAAAATCATTTGTTTACAGCAACATACACACAGCAGTGTAAATAAGCTAAATCCCCTTATAAAAATAAATTTGAAAAAGAAAACACAAGGAATGTCAAATAGAGAGAAATTCTTAAATAAGTCCTTTGGGGCTTGTGAGGAATCTTGGATTTACCCCTCTACATCCACAGCTGTGGGAGAGATAAGGCTGGACACTTGGGGCTGATACCATTGGTGAGGGAATGCAGACTCTTTGAGGTAATGGTGCATGGTTCCCATTGCACGGGTCCCAAATCTCCACGTTTAAGGGATTTATCCTTCAGCTAAAATATGCATGGAAAACCTAGAATATGGTCCACGAAGTGTCCAGGCAAAATTTTAAAACTCATCGCCATTTTAGCCCCCTGGTACTCAAGTTCGCCGTTCCAGATGAAATATTAACATTCTCCCCACTTGGAGAGTCAGTGCCTTTGACCTCTTGTTTGGCACAGTTTGCAATTTCCGTGGAAGATGAACAGGAATAAGGAGAACGAATGAGCGGCTAACTCGATGTGTTTGGACGGGCACATTGAACTCTGATTTCCCTACAGGAAGAAGAATTCACCAAAGGCTCAGCATGCCATGCCAGAACAAGATTAGGGCCTGAAGCAATTCTTCGGGTTTTCGTTCAGCTCACAAGAAAGCGAGTTGAGAAAAGGAGATTTTGGGCACTGTAACTCACAATCCTGCAGAGTTCCAAATGACACTTTTCATCCAAAAATTTATTGAAGGAAGGCTGTGAAGAGGACTTGAACGCAACACAGAATTGCAGAAAACAGATATCAGGGGGTAGATAAGAACTGCTCTGAAAGCGTAGGAAAAGAGGCAGCAGTTCGACAGTGACGCACTTGGCCAAAAAGGGCGTATGCGTTTTTTCCTGAATATATTCAGGAAAAAACGCATACGCCCTTTTTGGCCAACCAAGCAAGCCTGCAATGGAAATCCGCACTACAAGGAAGTCTCACTTCCCACCGATCCAAAGGGCCGTCCAAAAAATTTGTAAAATCCAGAGAGGCAAGACAGGCCATGGAGAACCGGCAGCCTTGTTATGCTGATGGACCGGATGTAAATTACCAACAGCCACTCTGGAGATGTGGATGGTGCTTCCTGGAACAAAGAAAAAACGAAGCTAGATAGCCTAGGGCACTTCCCATAATGGTGCTATAGATTCGGAAAATTTAAATGAAAAAGACACAGCCACACCAAAGTTTGGGGCTGCTCTGTGTACTGGATCCTTGACTATGGTACAACTTTAATAGCCCAGAGAGAGAAAAATGGATATAGAAGTTGTGGTACATCCCTACAATGGAATATCACTCAACAATGAAATCTCACTCAACAATGAAATCAATGGCAACAGACGAGTAGCAGCATAATGGGTGGATATAGTTACGATGATTCTAAGTGAAATAAGTCACACAGAAAAAGAAACATCATATCACTAATACCTGGAATGTAAACACGACTACGCATGAACTGCATTTCCAAACACAACAGAGTCTCACATTTACAAAAGAAACTTATGCTTGCTTAAGGGGAAAGGAGAGTGGGGAGGCTGCTTAAAACCAGAGGTTGACATTAGGACAGATACCATTCCATAAGCCAAATAAATATTAGACAAGACCTACTCCTCGCTCAACCAAATGGACTCAACACCCCGTATTCAAAACCTAGGAATATACCTGACTATGAAGAAAATTAAAACCCATACATTTATAGGTCTCCATAAGAAAATCATTTGTGTACAGCAGCATACACACAGCAGTGTAAATAAGCTAAATCCCCTTATAAAAATAAATTTGGAAAAGAAAACACAGGACTGTGAAATAGAGAGAAATTCTTAAATAAGTCCTTCAGGGCTTGTGAGGAATCTTGGATTAACCACCTCTACATCCACAGCTGGGGGAGAGATAAGGCTGGACACTTGGGGCTGATACTATTGGTGAGGGAATGCAGACCCTTTGAGGTAATGGTGCATGGTTCCCATTCCAAGGATCCCAAATCTCCACGTTTAAGGGATTTATCCTTCAGCTAAAATATGCATGGAAAACCCAGAATATAGTCCACGAAGTGATCAGGCAAAATTTCTAAAACTCATCGCCATTTTCGCCCCCTGGTACTCGAGTTCGCCGTTCCACATGCGATATTAACATTCTCCCCACTTGGAGAGTCAGTGTCTTTGATCTCTTGTTTCGCACAGTTTGCAATTTCTGTGGAAGATTAAAAGGAATAAGGAGAACCAATGAGCGGCTAACTCGATGTGTTTGGACGGGCACATTGAACTCTGATTTCCCTACAGGAAGAAGAATTCACCAAACGCTCAGCGTGCCATGCGGGAAGGAGATTAGGGCCTGAAGCAATTCTTCGGGTTTGCGGTCAGCTCACAAGTAAGCGAGTTGAGAAAAGGAGATTTTTGGCACTGTAACTCACAATCCTGCAGAGTTCCAAATGAGCCTTATCATCCAAAAATTTATTGAAGGAAGGCTGTGAAGAGGACTTGAACGCGGCACAGAATTGCAGAAAACAGATATCAGGTGGTAGATAAGAATTGCTCTGAAAGCGTAGGAAAAGAGGCAGCAGTTCGACAGTGATGCACTTGGCCAAAAAGGGCGTATGCGTTTTTTCCTGAATATATTCAGGAAAAAACACATACGCCCTTTTTGGCCAACCAAGCAAGCCTGCAATGGAAATCCGCACTACAAGGAAGTCTCACTTCCCACCGATCCAAAGGGCCGTCCGAAAAATTTGTAAAATCCAGAGAGGCAAGACAGGCCATGGAGAACCGGCAGCCTTGTTATGCTGATGGACCGGATGTAAATTACCAACAGCCACTCTGGAGATGTGGATGGTGCTTCCTGGAACAAAGAAAAAACGAAGCTAGATAGCCTAGGGCACTTCCCATAATGGTGCTATAGATTCGGAAAATTTAAATGAAAAAGACACAGCCACACCAAAGTTTGGGGCTGCTCTGTGTACTGGATCCTTGGCTATGGTACAACTTTAATAGCCCAGAGAGAGAAAAATGGATATAGAAGTTGTGGTACATCCCTACAATGGAATAACACTCAACAATGAAATCAAAGGCAACAGACCAGTAGCAGCATAATGAGTGGATTTAGTTACGATGATTCTAAGTGAAATAAGTCACACAGAAAAAGAAACATCATAAGATATCACTAATACCGGGAATGTAAACACGGCTACGTGTGAACTGCATTACAAAACACAACAGAGTCTCACATTTACAAAAGAAACTTATGCTTGCTTAAGGGGAAAGGAGAGTGGGGAGGCTGCTTAAAACCAGAGGTTGACATTAGGACAGATACCATTCCATAAGCCAAATAAATATTAGACAAGACCTACTCCTCGCTCAACCAAATGGACTCAACACCCCGTATTCAAAACCGAGGAATATACCTGACTATGAAGAAAATTAAAACCCATACATTTATAGGTCTCCATAAGAAAATCATTTGTGTACAGCAGCATACACACAGCAGTGTAAATAAGCTAAATCCCCTTATAAAAATAAATTTGGAAAAGAAAACACAGGACTGTGAAATAGAGAGAAATTCTTAAATAAGTCCTTCAGGGCTTGTGAGGAATCTTGGATTAACCACCTCTACATCCACAGCTGGGGGAGAGATAAGGCTGGACACTTGGGGCTGATACTATTGGTGAGGGAATGCAGACCCTTTGAGGTAATGGTGCATGGTTCCCATTCCACGGATCCCAAATCTCCACGTTTAAGGGATTTATCCTTCAGCTAAAATATGCATGGAAAACCCAGAATATGGTCCACGAAGTGATCAGGCAAAATTTCTAAAACTCATCGCCATTTTCGCCCCCTGGTACTCGAGTTCGCCGTTCCACATGCGATATTAACATTCTCCCCACTTGGAGAGTCAGTGCCTTTGATCTCTTGTTTCGCACAGTTTGCAATTTCTGTGGAAGATTAAAAGGAATAAGGAGAACCAATGAGCGGCTAACTCGATGTGTTTGGACGGGCACATTGAACTCTGATTTCCCTACAGGAAGAAGAATTCACCAAACGCTCAGCGTGCCATGCCGGAAGGAGATTAGGGCCTGAAGCAATTCTTCGGGTTTGCGGTCAGCTCACAAGTAAGCGAGTTGAGAAAAGGAGATTTTTGGCACTGTAACTCACAATCCTGCAGAGTTCCAAATGACCCTTATCATCCAAAAATTTATTGAAGGAAGGCTGTGAAGAGGACTTGAACGCGGCACAGAATTGCAGAAAACAGATATCAGGTGGTAGATAAGAATTGCTCTGAAAGCGTAGGAAAAGAGGCAGCAGTTCGACAGTGATGCACTTGGCCAAAAAGGGCGTATGCGTTTTTTCCTAAATATATTCAGGATAAAAACACATACGCCCTTTTTGGCCAACCAAGCAAGCCTGCAATGGAAATCCGCACTAAAAGGAAGTCTCACTTCCCACCGATCAAAAGGGCCGTCCGAAAAAAGTGTAAAATCCAGAGAGGCAGGACAGGCCATGGAGAACCGGCAGCCTTGTTATGCTGATGGGCGGTATGTAAATTGACAACAGCCACTCTGGAGAAGTGGATGGTGTTTCCTGGAACAAAGAAAACAACAAGCTAGAGAGCCTAGGGCACTTCCACTTATGGTGCTATAGATTCGGAAAATTTAAATGAAAAAGACACAGCCACACCAAATTTTGGGGCTGCTCTGTGTACAGGAACCTTGACTATGGTACGACTTCCACAGCCCACAAAGAGAAAAATGGATATAGAAGTTGTGGTACATCCCTACAATGGAATATCACTCAACAATGAAATCTCACTCAACAATGAAATAAATGGCAACAGACCAGTAGCAGCATAATGAGTGGATATAGTTACGATGATTCTAAGTGAAATAAGTCACACAGAAAAAGAAACATCGTAAGATATCACTAATACCAGGAATGTAAACACGACTACGCATGAACTGCATTTCAAAACACAACAGAGTCTCACATTTACAAAAGAAACTTATGCTTGCTTAAGGGGAAAGGAGAGTGGGGAGGCTGCATAAAACCAGAGGTCGACATTAGGACAGATACCATTCCATAAGCCCAATGTATATTAAACAAGACCTACTCCTCGCTCAACCAAATGGACTCAAAACACCGTATTCAAAACTTAGGAATATACCTGACTATGAAGAAAATTAAAACCCATACATTTATAGGTCTCCATAAGAAAATCATTTGTGTACAGCAGCATACACACAGCAGTGTAAATAAGCTAAATCCCCTTATAAAAATAAATTTGGAAAAGAAAACACAGGACTGTGAAATAGAGAGAAATTCTTAAATAAGTCCTTCAGGGCTTGTGAGGAATCCTGAATTAACCACCTCTACATCCACAGCTGGGGGAGAGATAAGGCTGGACACTTGGGGCTGATACTATTGGTGAGGGAATGCAGACCCTTTGAGGTAATGGTTCATGGTTCCCATTCCACGGATCCCAAATCTCCACGTTTAAGGGATTTATCCTTCAGCTAAAATATGCATGGAAAACCCAGAATATGGTCCACGAAGTGATCAGGCAAAATTTCTAAATCTCATCGCCATTTTCGCTCCCTGGTACTCGAGTTCGCCGTTGCAGATGCAATATTAACATTCTCCCCACTTGGAGAGTCAGTGCCTTTGATCTCTTGTTTCGCACAGTTTGCAATTTCTGTGGAAGATTAACAGGAATAAGGAGAACCAATGAGCGGCTAACTCGATGTGTTTGGACGGGCACATTGAACACTAATTTCCCTACAGGAAGAAGAATTCACCAAAGGCTCAGCGTGCCATGCCGGAAGGAGATTAGGGCCTGAAGCAATTCTTCGGGTTTGCGGTCAGCTCAAAAGTAAGCGAGTTGAGAAAAGGAGATTTTTGGCACTGTAACTCACAATCCTGCAGAGTTCCAAATGACCCCTATCATCCAAAAATTTATTGAAGGAAGGCTGTGAAGAGGACTTGAACGCGGCACAGAATTGCAGAAAACAGATATCAGGTGGTAGATAACATTTGCTCTGAAAGCATAGGAAAAGAGGCAGCAGTTCGACAGTGATGCACTTGGCCAAAAATTGCGTATGCGTTTTTTCCTGAATATATTCAGGAAAAAACGCATACGCACTTTTTGGCCAACCAAGCAAGCCTGGAATGGAAATCCACACTACAAGGAAGTCTCACTTCCCACCGATCAAAAGGGCCGTCCGATAAAGGTGTAAAATCCAGAGAGGGAGGACAGGCCATGGAGAACCGGCAGCCTTGTTATGCTGTTGGGTGGGATGTAAATTGCCAGCAGCCACTCTGGAGAAGTGGATGATGTTTCCTGGAACAAAGAAAAATCCAAGCTAGAGAGCCTAGGGCACTTCCACTTATGGTGCC
>JAZAQT010000696.1:0-68474 GCA_036417435.1 Inia geoffrensis
GCATGTTTTCTACATATTTGACTGTTTTTCTTTTGTAATTTATTTCATGTGTAGCCATTTGGGATTCCACTTTTAAGTGATACCTTATGATATGTGTCTTTTTCTTTTTGAATCATGTCACTTAGAATGATCATATGTAACTCCTCCAGAGTTGTTGCAACTGGCCATATTTCATTGATTTCCAGGCTGAGTAATATTCCACTCTACATAAGTACCACATCTCTATCCATTTTTTCCCTCCAGAGACATTTAAGTTATATCCTAGTCGGGGATCTTTTAAACAGAGAGGCGGTAAAAATTGGGGTGCCTGTGTCCTCTCGATTTTTGTTTTTCCCAAGATATACGCCCATGAGTGCAAGCGCCCTATGCTCTGTAGCTCATTTTTTAGATGTTTTAGTAAACACAATACACTTCTCCAGAGTAGCCGTTGGCAATATACATTTTCACTATAATCCTCACAGGGCTCCCTTTTCTCCTCACCCTGTCCTGCATTTCTGGTGTTTACACTTTATGAGGGCGGCTCTTCTGACTGATGCAAAGTGATATCTTTTGTAGTATTGATTTCCAGTGTCCATCTGTTTGGTTGGCAAAAAAGGGTTTATGCCCTTTCCTTGAATATATTCAGAAAAAAACACATACACCCATTTTGGCCAACTGCAATGTTGGTAATGTTCAGTTCCTTTTCCTGTGCTTAATGGCGAGTCTTTTCTACCTCTTCAAATCCCTTTCCTGCCATTCTCCCTTGCTTACAAGTCCTTTTCTGTGACTTTCCTCAAGACATTTTTCAGTGACAGATACTTTCAACTCTGCAGTTTTGTGAATTTTAGTGCCTCTGAGTTCCATTTTTCAACTTGTGTTTATGGGAACTGGCCACAAAGCAGCAGGATTTCCTCAAGCCCTATTCTGTTTCCATGGGCAATCCTAGCCTTTGGTCAATTCATCTTCCTGATTGGAAATTACAGTGACATGTGCCTGTCCGAACACCTAGGACTTGTCTCTCATTGTTCCTCATCCTTCTGCTTCATCCTCTTGGCAAGTTCCAAACTGTGTGCAACAGGATGCTGATAGTGCTGACATCTCCAAGTGGGGAGATTGTTAGTAAAGACGCTGGAGGGGTGAACCCGAGCACCAGGAGATGAGGAGATGAGATGCCTTTTCAAACTCTCCCCGTTCAGACTGTGTACCATCCTCTGGTTGTGACAGGCATGTGTTAGCAGTAGGAAGGGTCCCGTTCATGTAAGGAGAACACCAGGGCTTTTTCCAAATCAGTGTCTCCCCGAACCCCAAACTGGGGAATTTTTTAAGCTACGGCTAAACGTATGTTCATTAAGGGCCTTGGAAAGTAGGCAGAGTCCGAACTTTAGATGATTGAAGTCTTCAGGGTCAGAAGCACTCACCATAGGCTTCCCTTAGGTTTCATTTTAACTGCCATTGATAGATGATGTCAATGAAAACATCTATTCTTTTTCAGATTATTTCCCCTTGTAGGTTATTGCAAAATATTGAGTGTAGTTCCCTGTGTTATACAGTAGTTCCTTGTTGATGATCTATTTTATACATAGCAGTGTGTATGTGTTAATCCGAAAGTGTTAATTTATCCCTCCTCCCACCTTTCCCCTTTGGTAATAATAAATTATAAGATTTTATACTTCTCAGAAATGGGGGAGTTGAAAGAGAGGTAGCATTTTCAATGGAAAAGCATTTAAAACAAGATTGAAGCTTTAACCAAGATTATTAGATGGACACCCTTGGAACGAAATCACTTCATTTCTCTAATATTGACCTGACAAATAAGACCAACCTTTTTACCGAACTTGATTATAATAAAATGATGGAAATATAAAATGGAAGTTTTAGAAACATCTTATTTTACCTGAGCCTTATACACTGTTCTTTGTTAATTACAGTTTGGCTCACACATCTGTTCACTGAAGTTACAATGTTCTCAATTACTGTTACTGATCCTCCAGAGTGGGCCCCAACAAGGGTCCCCCTGCCCAGTGTCATTGGAGCCAACAGATCGAGACTGAGTTTGGTTCAGAAGCAAAGGAAACTTTATATTTTGACCAGAGAATGGAGAGGTGAGAGAATGCACTACCCCGCGGGCTGTGGGCTGGACTGCTGTGTAGGGATCCCGGCAGTGTCAGTGGGAAGGAGGGGGCAGAGCTCTCAAGGGCCGGGTTGGCTGCATCTCAGGATCTATATCATGAAGCCTGCACTGGACCCCGTGAGCTGAGGTGTCGTCCCAGTCATTCTGCACTAGGAAATCTGGTCTGAAGTGCCGGGTGTGGGACCTCTGCATGCGGGACCGTACGAGCACGTGAAATTAGACAAAGCACAAAGGGTGAAAAAGGTTAGACTTTATTTTATTGCCCAGATTCTATTTTTATCTCCCAGGGATTTTTAATGGGTTTGCCGGTGACAAAACCCTACTCTGCCTTTTGTACCGTTCTTCATTCTTGGAGGGCTGAGGGTGCAGACCCCTCTTCTGTAACTGCTGAGTGCTGTGTTGGGAGCCCTCATACCAGGGGGTGAGGGTCAGAACTTCTCCCCAGCAGCCTCCAGGTGGGGTTGATTGTCCCCAGGCCTCCTGCCTCACTGCTTGTCCGCCTGAGCACCAGCATTGGAAGTGTTATAGATTCTAATGACCTTCAAGGGTCCAGGAAAGAGATGCGCAGAGACACTGTGGGGGCCGGTTTTTACGCCACCCAACATGTGTCCGGCCACCTTAGGCTGATGGTTTCTGTCAGCCTAGATGCTCTGACCAGTAGTCTGTTCTTTCTTCAATTAGGCCCCTGAATTAACGTACAAACAGCACCAGGTGTCAGAGCCCTGCCCGCTCAACTCCCAGAGAGTCCAGGGTCGGTGGTGATCCAGGACCATGACGGCCACTGAGTCAACGGCCTTTTGAAGTAGCCAGGAGTCCAGCCGGTCTCATTGGCCACCATCACCACGGTGTCTGTAGGCTCCTCTATGGTGACAGCGTGATATACGGTTCCAACGCCAAGCTTATTAGCTCCCCTCTGGGTGCAGTAATTCCTGCAAGCAGTAGTCTATTCTTTTGGGACACACTCTTGTTGTTTTCTGAGAGAAACTCCAGGTCAAGTGATGGTAACTCAAGTCGTCATGGGGCCCCGTTATCCCCATTTATCTCTCTGGAGGTTGGAGTTGGAGGGCCTCCTCACTCGAGGTCAGTGTGCCCATGGAGCGAACCCTGAAACTTCAGGGCATGGTTAATATTTAGGATCACCATGTGGGGTCCTTTTCCCTTAGGAGGGAGTTGGCCTTGCGGGCTGATGATTTCCAGGTTTTTAGATACTGCCAGTATCCTGGCCAGATGTGGCGGTGGGCCAAGCCCCTTGGTGACCGTAGTTTATCCTACCTGGATGGCATTCTTGCGTTGTTCCATTTCAAGTGGTCCCAGTTTTTGACCTAATACTCCAATGGTGATTCACCTTTCACCGGGAATGTAAAGGTCAAAAGGTTTAGCTAAATTAGGGAGTTCCAGGGCAAAGGTTTGAATTGACTGCTCTTTCCATTCTTGAAAGGCCACTTCTGCATTCTATTCAAAAGGATCATCATCTTTTCCTTTCAGTGTTTCATATAGAGGCCCAGCTATTAGACTGTAGTTAGGGATCCAGATGCAGCAAACCCCGACCTCCCCAGGAAACCCTAAGCTGTCTTCTAGTTGTAGAAGGGGTAAGGCTGCAAATGGTTTCTTTCCTTTCCTGGGATGGGCTTCTCGGACATTCTGTGAGACTGAAGCCCAGGCAGGTCACCTTAGTCTGTGATATTTGAGCTTTTTCTTGGACAACTTCTGTCCTTTATTGGCTTGGTAGTTCAGAGGCCTCCTTAGTAGGGCTGGCGATCAGAATATCATCTGCATATTGAGGGAGGGTTTCCTCTTCCAGAGGTAGAACTTTTAGGCTTTTAGCTAAGTTTTCCCCAAAGCTGGTTTGGGAATTTTTGAACCCTTGGGGCAAGATGGCCCAGCAGTATTGTTTTTGTTGTATGTTGAGTCCTGCCACTCACAAGCCAAAATTTCTTGTGACTCTGGGGCTAATAGAATACAAAAGAAGGCATCATTGAGTCTAATACAGAATACCATGTCCTGGTGGATGGTAGAATGACCAGCAGGGTGTAGGAATTAGGAACTACTGGATGTATATCCTCGGTGGCTTCACTGACTGTCCTGACATCCTTTACCAGGTCCCCAGCAGCCCATGGGGCTCTCGTGGTCAGACCAATCCCAGGATATGGAGCTCACCTGGGCAGGTATCCCACGCCCCCCACCCCAGCCCATGGGGTTCTCGTGGTCAGGCTCCTCCCAGGATATGGGTCTCACCTGGCCAGGTCCCCAGCAGCCCACGGGGCTGTCATGGTCAGGCCTCTCCCAGGATACAGAGCTACCCTTGCAGGTACCCTGGCAAGGCTGGGCACACAGGAACCGTGCACATAGCCCTCATTGTAAAGCACCCCCAGCTCACCTGTCATTCAGAGCTGACACAGAGCACCTCAGAACAGGACTTGAACTAACAAACAGCAGCTCCAACAGGTCTGTGACTCTGGGCATCACTCTGTGCGGCCTCCCTCCACTTGGTCTTCCAGAGACTTCCCTGCACCCGGGGCACCAGGCTTCTGTCTCCACCCACCACCCACCCCTCCTCTCCCTGACTCCTGGGTTCCTCTCATTAGGAAAGAGTTTTCTTGAAGTTGCCTCCCACTCATGGGCCAGATAAATGATTAGAAAAGAAGCCAGAGCTGCAACCCCTTGTCTATCCTGACTCTCAGGAGCCCACACCTGTTCCTTGGACCTGGCGGGTTCAGCAAGTTCCATTTCCTGCAACTGTGAGCCCCGGAGGGGTGATGATTGGCTGACCTGGGAAGCCTTACCCTGCCGGCCAGCCCTCCCCAGGTGTGCCTGTGTTGAGATCAATATAAACACCACTCCAGGCAGCAAGAGCCCCTGCAGCTGTGCCTGACGCCATATTCTTTGCCCTGTCAGAAGTCTCGGGGCTGGGCTGGTGGGAGGCAGTGAGAGGCCATGGCTTTTTGGGTGGCCTAGTGTGAGTGGGGCTCTGCTGGACTTTCTGCAGCAGTTGCTAGGCTGCCACCTGCTAAAGAAGAGGATGTGTCCCCCATACCTGCCGCTGGAATTTATCCTTGGGCAGAGATGAGGCAGGAAAAAAGCAGTGGGGCCTGGGACGGGAGGGGTATCTCAGGCAGGGAAATGGAAAGCTTCCAGAAGAGCGGCCGGGGCCGGGACCATTCTGGCTGGCCTGCAGGCAGCAAATCGGCCGGCATGCTGTCGCTCTTGTGGCTCCACGGCCCTTCCTCTAGGCTTTCAAATCCTTGTACACATTCAGGTGTTTTACCTGGGAAGGGTGGGAACAGTTCAGCAGCAGCTGGCCCGGGACTTAGCTCACTTTTACTCACAGACACGTCGGCATGGTCCCCCAGCTTTGCAATGAGAACGCTTGTTGCGTTGGGGCTGCTGGCTGAATGGAAGACGATTCCCCACCTCTGACCAACTTGAGAATTTTTTACAACTGGAGCAAGTGAAATGATACGGTTTTTCTCTGTGTAACTGGTGGGTTCTGTTTTTTTTTTTTTTTTTTTTTCCTTTTTTTCATTTTTGGTTCAAGGTAGATTTGATTCCTCTTTTTTGTATTTACAGATATAAGCATGGAAATAATTTATTCATATAAATACATGTATCTGAAGTTAGAACTTTTTTTTCTGTTTTCCTTTTTCCAATTTTATTTTTTTTTAATTTTGAATTTTATTTTATTTTTTTATACAGCAGGTTCTTATTGGTTATCTATTTTATACATATAAATGTATACATGTCAATCCCGATCTCTCAACTCCTCCCACCACCCCCACCCCCACGACTTTCCCCCCTTGGTGCCCATACGTTTGTTCTCTGTTCATCTGTACATCTGTTGCTCTGTTTCTGCCCTGCAAACCGGTTCATCTGTACCATTTTTTAGGTTCCACATATATGCTTTAATATATAATATTTGTTTTTCTCTTTCTGATTTACTTCACTCTGTATGACGGTCTCTGGATCCATCGACGTCTCTACAAATGACCCAATTTCATTACTTTTTATGGCTGAGTAATAATCCATTTTATATATGTACCACATGTTTATGCATTTGTCTGTCTGTGGGCATTTATGTTGCTTCCATTACCTGGCTATTTTAAATAGTGACGCAATGAACATTGTGGTGAATGTCTCTTTTTGGTTTATGGTATTGTCTGGGTATACGCCAGGTAGTGGGATTGCTGGGTCATATGGTAATTCAATTGTTAGTTTTCTAAGGAACCTCCATACTGTTGTCCATAGTGACTGTATCAATTTACATTCCCAACAGTAGTGGAAGAGTGTTCCTTTTCCCCACACCCATTCCAGCATTTGTTGTTTGCATATATTGTGATGATGCCCATTCTAACAGGTGTGAGGTGATACCTCATTGTTGAGTCTCTTGCGTTGAGCAATGAGTAGGTCTTGTCTATTACATATTTGGAACGGTATCTGTGCTAATTTCAGTCTCTGTTATTATGCAGAACCCCAACTCACGTTTCCCCATAAGCAAGCATAAGTTTGTTTTCTAAATGTGAGATTCTGTTCTGTTTTTTAATTCAGTTCATGTGTAGCCAAGTTTACATTCCCTCTATTAGTGATATCTTCTGAAAAGTTTATTTCTCTGTGTGACTTATTTCACTTACAATCATCACACCTAAATCCACTCATTACGCTGCTATTGGTCTGATGACATTGATTTCATTGTTGAGTGATATTCCATTGTACATAAGTACCCAAACGTCTTTATCCATTTTCCTCTGTCTGGGATATTTAAGGTGTATCACACTTGAGAGTCTTGTAAACAGAACAGCCCCAAATGTTGGGGTGGCTGTATCTTTTCCCTTTTAATTTCCCTAAGCTATAGGACCATACGTGGAAGTGCCCCAGGCTCTGTAGCTTTGTGTTTTCGATGTTTCAGGAAGCATCATTCAATTCTCCAGAGTGGCTCTTGGAAATTTACATCCCGCCCATCATCCTAACAAGGCTCCCTGATCTCCGTGACCTCTCCTGCCTTTCTGTTTTTTACACACTTTTCAGATGTCTCTTTTGACCGGTGGGAAGAGAGACTTCGTTGTAGCGCGGATTTCCATTTCACACTTGCTTGGTTGGCCAAAAAGGGCGTATGCTTTTTTTCCTGAATATATTCAGGAAAAAAAGCATACGCCCTTTTTGGCCAAGTGCATCTTTGTCGACGTTCCGCCTCTTTTCCTATGCTTTAAATGCAATTCCAATCTACCTCCTGAAACCCGTTTCCTGCAATTGCGCCTCGCTTTCCAGTCCTCTTCGCAGCCTTACTTCAATATATTTTTGGACGATAGTTGTCCTTTATAACTCTGCAGGTTTGTGAAATGCAGTGCCCCTGAGCTCCTTTTTTCAACTCGCTTTCTTGGGAGCTGGCCGCAAAAGCACAGGATTGCTTCAGGCCCTAATCTCCTTCCGGAGCGGCAAGATGAAACTTTGTTTAATTCTTCTTCCTTGTGGGAAATTAGAGTTAAATATGCCCTCCAAACACCTACAGCTAGTCTCTCATTTGTTCTTCCTCTTCCTGTTCATCTTCCGCAGTAGTTGCAAACTGTGCCAAACAGGAAGTTAAAGGCACTGACTCTCCAAGTAGAGAGATTGTTAGTATAACGTCTGGAATGGCGAACCCAAGTACCAGGGAAGAAAAACTGAAATGCGTTTTAGATACCTTGCCCCATCACACTGTGAACCATCCTCTGGGTTTCCCTTGCGTGTTTTAGCTGAAGGAAGAAACCTTTAAACCTGGAGCGTTGGGACCCTTTAAATGGGTATCATGCCGTATTACTTCAAAGCATCTGCATTTGTTCACGGAACCTCATCAATCCTCTCAGCCCCGAGTGTCCAGCCTTATGTCTGAACCAGCTGTGGGTATAGGTGTGGGAAATCCAGGTTTCATCAGAAGCCCTGAACGAATTATTTAAGAATTTCTCTCTATTTCACTGTCTTTGTGTTTTATTTTGGAAATTTATTTTTATAATGTGGTTTACCTGATTTTCACTCCTGTGTTTATGCACACATGATTCTCTTACGGAGACATATAAATACATATGTTTTAAGATTCTTACTACTCAGGTATATTCCTATACACTGAATATGGGGTGTTAAGTCGTTTTCGATGAGCAAGGAGTAGGTCTTGTGTATTACATATTTGGCTTATGGAACGGTATCTGTGCTAATCTCAATCTCTGATTTTATGCAGCACCCCAACTCACGTTTCCCCTTAAGCAAGCATATGTTTGTTTTCTAAATGTGAGACTGCTCTGTTTTGTCATTCAGTTCATTTTGTAGCCAAGTTTTCATTACCTCTATTAGTGATATCTTATGATGTTTCTTTTTCTGTGTGACTTATTTCACTTAGAATCATCGTTCCTATATCCACTCATTATGCTGCTTCGGGCCTGATGACATTGATTTCATTGCTGAGTGATATTCCATTGTATGTAAGTACCACAACTTCTTTATCTATTTATCTCTTTCTGGGATATTTAAATTGTACCCTAGTCGAAATTCTTGTAAACAGCACAGCCCCCAATATTGGGGTGGCTGTGCCTTTTTCATTTTAATTTTCCTAAACTATAGGACCATAAGTTGAAGTGCCCTAGGCTCTGTAGCTTTGTTTTTAGATGTTTTAGGAAACGTGATACACTTCTCCAGAGGGTCTGTTGGAATTTTACATTATGCCCATCAGCATAACAAGGCTCCCTGTTCTCCGTGGCCTGTCCTGCCTTTCTGGTTTTTACACTTTTTTCAGATGTCTGTTTTGACTGGTGGGAAGAGAGATTTCATTTTAGTGTGGATTTCCATTGCACACTTGCTTGGTTGGCCAAAAAGGTGTATGCGTTTTTTCCTGAATATATTCAGGAGAAATCACATACACCCTTTTTGGTCAAGTGCATCATTGTCGAAGTTCTGCCTCTTTTCCTATACTTCAAATCCAATTCCATTCTACCTCCTGAAATCTGTTTCCTGCAATTGTGCCTCGCTTTCAAGTTCTCTTCACAGCCTTACTTCAATATATTTTTGGACGTCATTTGTCCTTTATAACTCTGCAGGTTTGTGAAATGCAGTGCCCCTGAGCTCCTTTTTTCAACTCACTTTCTTGTGAGCTGGCCGCAAAACCGCAGGGTTGCTTTAGGACATTATCTGGTTCCCGCACATCATGCTGAGCCTTTGGTTAATTCTTCTTCCTGGTGGGAAATTAAAGTTAAATGTGCCCGTCCAAATACCTACAGCTAGTCTCTCATTGTTTCTCCCTATTCCTGTTCATGTTTTGCAGAAATTACAAACTGTGCCAAACAGGAGGTTAAAGGCGCTGACTCTCCAAGTGGGTAGATTGTTAGTAAAGCATCTGGAATGGCGAACCTGAGTACCAGGCGATGAAAACTGGGATGCGTTTTAGAAACATTGCCTGATCACATGGTGGACCATCTTCTGGGTTCCCCATGCATGTTTTAACTGAAGAAAGAATCTCTTAAACCTGGAGAGTTGGGTCCCATGGAATGGGTACCATGCAGTATTACTTCAAAAGGTCTGTATTTGCTCACTGAACCTCACCAATCCTATCAGCCCCAAGTATCCAGCCTTATGTCTCACCCAGCTTTGAGTTTTAATTTTTCCATCAAATCTGAATGAGATCCTTGCTGGGTAGAGAATCTTGGTTGTAGGTTTTTCTCCTTCATCTCTTTAAATATGGCCTGCGAGCCGCTTCTGGCTTGCAGAGTTTCTGCTGAAAGATCAGCTGTTAACCTTATGGGGATTCCCTTGTGTGTTATTTGTTGTTTTTCCCATGTTGCTTTTAATATGTTTTCTTTGTATTTAATTTTTGATAGTTTGATTAGTATGTGTCTTGGTGTTTTTCTCCTTGGATTTATCCTGTACGGGACTGTCTGTGCTTCATAGACTGGATTAAATATTTCCTTTCCTATATTAGGGAAGTTTTCACCTATAATCTTTTCAAATGTTTTCTCAGTCCCTTTCTTTTTTCTCTTCTTCTTCTGGAACCCCTATAATTCGAATGCATTTAATGTTGTCCCAGAAGTGCATTTAATTTTGTCCCAGAGGTCTCTGATTCTGTCCTCATTTCTTTTCATTCTTTTTTTTTTTTTTTTATTCTGCTCTGCAGTAGTTATTTGCCCTATTTAATTTTCCAGGTCACTTATCTGTTCTTCTGCCTCAGCTATACTGCTATTGATCCCATCTAGAGTATTTTTAATTTCATTTATTGTATTGTTCATCATTCCTTGTTTCCTCTTTATTTCTTCTAGGTCCTTGTTAAATGTTTCTTGGCACTTTCTCTATTCTATCTCCAAGATTTTGGATCAACTTTACTATCATTATTCTGAATTCTTTTTTCAGGTAGACTGCCTACTTCCTCTTCATTTGTTAGGTCTGGTGGGTTTTTATCTTGCTCCTTCATCTGCGGTGTGTTTCTCTCTCTTCTCATTTTGCTTATCTTACTGTGTTTGGGGTCTCCATTTTGCAGCCTGCAGGCTCGTAGTTCCCATTGTTTTTGGTGTCTGTCCCCAGTGGCTAAAGTTGGTTCAGTGGGTTGTGTAGGCTTCCTGGTGGAGGGGACTAGTGCCTGTGTTCTGGTGGATGAGACTGGAACTTGTCTTTATGGTGGGCAGTTCCATGTCTGGTGGCGTGTTTTGGGGTTTCTGTGGACTTATTATGATTCTAGGCAGCCGCTCTGCTAATGGATGGAGTTCTGTTCCTGTCTTGCTAGTTGTTTGGCATAGGGTAACCAGCACTGCAGCTTGCTGGTCGTTGAGTGAATCTGGGTGTTGGTGTTAAGATGGAGATATCTGGGAGATTTTAGCCCTTTGATATTACATGGATCTGGGAGGTCTCTTGTGGACCAGTGCCCTGAAGTTGGCTGTCCCACCTCAGAGGCACATCACTGACTCCTGGATGCAGCACCAAGAGCCTTTAAAACACACGGCTCAGAATAAAAGGGAGAAAATGTAGGAAGAAAGAAAGAAAGAAAGTGGACAATAGAAAATAAAATAAAGTAAGGTAAAATAAAATAAAGTTATTAAAATAAAAGAAAAATAATTATTAAGAAAAAAATGTTTTAAAGTAAAAAAATGTTTCAAACAAAAAGGACAGATAGATCCCTAGGAAAAATGGTGAAAGCAAAGCTATACAGACAAAATCTCACACAGAAGCTTACACATACACACAGAAAGAGGAAAGGGGGAAAAACATAATAAATCTTGCTCTCAAAGTCCACAATTTGGGATGATTCGTTGTCTATTCAGGTATTCCACAGCTGCGGGGTACATCAAGTTGATCGTGGAGCTCTAATCCACTGCTTCTGAGACTGCTGGGAGAGATTTCCCTTTCTCTTCTTTGTTCACACAGCTCCTGGGGCTCAGCTTTGGATTTCCCTGCCTCTGCATGTAGGTCACCGGAGGGTATCTGTTCTTCGCTCAGACAGGACAGTGTTAAAGGGGCCGCTGATTGGGGGGCTAGGTTCACTCAGGCCAGGAGGGAGAGAGGGGCACGGAGTGCGGGGCGGGCCTGCGGCGGCAGAGGCCGCCATCACGTTGCACCAGCCTGAGGGACACAGTGCGTTCTCCCGGGGAAGTTGTCCCTGGATCCCTGGACCTTTGCAGTGGTCGGCTGCACAGGCTACCCGGAAGTGGGGTGTGGATAGTGACCTGTGCTCACACACAGGCGTCTTGATGGTGGCAGCAGCAGCCTTAGCATCTCATGCCCGTCTCTGTGGTCTGCACTGTTAGCCGCGGCTCGTGCCCATCTCTGGAGCTCCTTTAAGGAGCGCTCTGAATCCTCTCTCCTCACGCAGCAGGAAACAAAGAACGAAGAAAACGTCTCTTGCCTCTTCGGCATGTCCAGACTTTTCCCCGGACTCCCTCCCGGCCAGTCGTGGCGCACTAACCCCCTGCAGGCGGTGTTCAGGCCACCAACCCCAGTCCTCTCCCTGCGCTCCGACCGAAGCCCAAGCCTTCGCCCCCAGCCACACTCGCCCCGGCAGAGGATCAGACAAGCCTCTCGGGCTGGTGAGTAGTGGTCAGCACCGATCCTCTGTGCGTGAATCTCTCCACTTTGTCCTCCGCACCCCTGTGGCTGCGCTCTCCTCCGTGGCCCCGAAGCTTTCCCCCTCTGCCACCCACAGTTTCCGCCCGAGAAGGGGCTTCCTAGTGTGTGGAAACCCTTCCCCCTTCACAGCTCCCTCCCACTGGTTCAGGGCCCGTCCTTATTTTTTCTCTCTGTTTATTTATTTATTTTTTGTGTCTTACCCAGGTACGAGGGGAGTTTCTTGCCTTTCGGGAGGCCTGCGGTCTTCTGTCAGCGTTCAGTAGGTGTTCTGTAGGAGTTGTTCCACGTGTAGATGTATTTCTGGTGTATCTGTGGTGAGGAAGGTGATCTCTGCATCTTATGCTTCCACCATCTTCCCCCTCTGCCAAACATTTTAATAATAGTAATTTTTGTGATGCATGAGCATGGAATATTTTCTATTGTGTCTTCAGTTTCTTTATCAATGCTTTATAGTTTTCTGAGTATAGGCCCTTGGTTAAATTTATTGCTAAATAGTTCATTCTTTTTGATGGAATTGTAAATGGGATTCTTTTCTTAATTTTTCTTGCTGGTGGTTCATTAGTGTATAGAAACAAAACTGATTTCTCTATATTGAGTCCATATTTTGCAACTGTATTGAATTTATTTTTTAGCATATTTTTTGAAGTAATGTAAAAAAATTCAATACTAAAATCTCACAGTTTCTACTGCACCCCAGGTAATCCACAGGACCCAAGAGATGGTAGTTACTAATATACTCTTACCATGGTGCCTCTTCATACCATGCAGACTCCTACAAGGGAAATAAGTATCACAACTTTGGTTGAACATGGTCTGGGTAAGTCTTGGCCTCTATCACAAAATTTGATGTCTCTCTTATCTGATTTTCTGGCATGATATTGATATGGTTGTCTAGAAAAATAATTTAGTTCCCAGTAATTTAAAATGTACCAAAAAGTTGCAATAATGGCAAAAAGTACTCACATTTGCCACTTCACACAAAATGCACAGTGTGTTTTGCCCAAGGAACCAGCACATAACCCCTAAATGAAGAAATCCTGATGTCCACATTATAATTTAGTACTCAGCCCCACTTCAACTTTCACCTATTGTCCCAACTGTATGAAAATGTCTTTTTCCATCCTGATCCAGTTTTCTTTTTCTGGAACCATTACTGAGCTCCCCCCTCATTTGGACAACCTTGATGGATTTGAAGCAGACAAGATGAGTATGGGATCTACGTGGCCTTTTCTGTATGGCTTTTTTTCACTAAGAATGTTTTTAATGTTCATTTTTGTAACAAAAATCAACACTTCACTTTTTTTCATTGTCATTAAAAATGGAAAACACGACTTTAGCATTTAATTCACTTTATGCATACAGTTTTGTGGTATTAACTACCTTCATATAGTTGCACAAACAAGTTAACTAACATGTGTACCTCCTGTGTGCTTGGCAGATATCCAGGAAATTGAGTAACACCCTGAAACCGCCCATGACATCACCTTAAATACCGCCTTCATCTAAAAGGAAAGAAAAGGAAGGCTATAGTTGTTTCTGTCTACATTCATTTGATTGTATATGGCTTCCAACTGATGTTGTATAACTAGTTGTGGCGAAGTCATGGGATAGGTGGTTTCATTTCACTTTGAATTTCCAAATTCAGTGGATTCTGCAGGCTTGATACAAGGTTTACACACTTCATATTGGATCAGGACATCCCATGGTGTAACTGGTGTTCATGGTTTGTTCAACAATTAAAGTTCTGTGTGATACGAGTTCATCCCGGAGTAATCCAGGTTAGTTTCTGTTATACATTTGTCCCAGAATGAAAGGACAAGAGAAATAATACCTGATTTATAAAAGTGCCTTCAAGCTAACTGATACTGAAGTATAGTTGACCTACAATGTTGTGTTAATTTCCACTGTACAGCAAAGTGATTCATATATACATACACACATATACACATATTTTTCATATTCTTTTCCTTTATGGTTAATTACAGGGTATTAAATACAGTTCCCTGTGCTGTACAGTAAGACCTTGTCTATCCATCCTATATATAATAATTTGCATCTACTAATCCCAGACTCCCAATCTGTCCCTGTCCCTTGTCTACCCCTTGACAGCCACATGTCTGTTTTCTATATTTGTGAGTGTGTTTTTGTTCTGTAGATAAGTTCATTTAAGTCTCATTTTATAATCCAGATAAAAATGATACCATATGGTATTTGTTGTTCTCTGTCTGACTTACTTCACTTTGTATGATAATCTCTAAGTCCATCCATGTAGCTGCAAAAGGCGTTATTTCATTCTCTTTTATGGCTGAGTAATATTCCATTGTATATATGTACCACGTCTTCTATATCCATTCATCTGTTGAGGGACATTCAGGTTGCTTCCATGTCTTGACTATTGTCAATAGTGCTGCTGTGAATGCTGGGGTGCATGTATCTTTTCGAATTATATTTTTTTCTGGATGTGCGCCCAGGAGTGGAATTGCTGGTTCATATGGTAATTCTATTTTTAGTTTTTGAGGAACCTCCATACTGTTTTCCATAGTGGCTGCATCAATTTACATTCCCATCAGTAGTGTAAGAGGGTTCCCTTTTCTCCACACTCCTTCCAGCATTTATTTCTAGACTTTTTAATGATGACCATTCTGACCACTACGAGGTGATAACTCACTGTAGTTTTGATTTGCATTCTCTAATAATTAGTGATGTGGAGTATCTTTTCAGGTGTCTCTTGGCCATCTGTATGTCTTTGGAGAAATGTCTATTTAGACCTTCTAAAATTCTGCCTATTTTTGTGATTTTTTTTTTTTTTTTGAGTTGTATGAGCTGTTTGTGTATTTTAGAATTAAGCCCTTGTTGGTCACATCATTTGCAGATATTTTCTCCCAAACAGTGAGCACAGGTTCTGGAAAAACTGGATACCCACATGCAGAAGAGTAAAGTTGGACCCTTACCTCCCCCCACCCTATATACAAAATCAACCCAAAATGGACCAAAGACCTAGATGCAAGAACCAAAATTATAAAACTCGTAGAAGAAAACATGAGAGTACATCTTCATGACTTTGGATTTGATCATGATTTCTTAGATCTACCAAAAGCACAAGCAACAAAAAACAAAATCGATGAATTGGACTTCTTCAGAATGAAAATCAGTTGTGTATAAAAGGAGCAAGGAATAAGATAATCCACCATCTAAAATGGCCCAAGATGTTTGCAAACCATGTATCTGATAAAGGATGGTAGCCCACCAGCCAAGCCCCCGGTGGTCCAGTGAAGTGTCTGTGTGGCCCCTCCCATCCTCAGTGATCAGGGGATTTCAGGCCCCACAGCACCCGAGGGGTGGGCATGGGTCATCCTCAGCACCCTCAGGGAGTGAGTGCTGGAAGGTTTTTGAGCCCAGAGGCCCTCCCATTACTGCCCTCAAAGACTGAAGACTTCAGCATGCCTCCAGAAGGACACAGAACATTTGTAATTCTTTGAGAACCAAGAGAACAGTCTTCACTTTTCTGAAAGGGCATCTTATTATTTCACAGCATGACCATTTTTAATCTGACTCTCAGGGATGCCCTCCCACCTCCCTGATTTCTCTGAGAGTGGACATGGGGGTTTGGCTGTCCCCTGTGCCCACACCAGGTGACAATGCCAGTGGGGCCAGACCCTGTTGGTCCTTAGCTTTGCTGGAGACGAACCCAGACTCTCAGCCTGTGATTGAACGTGGACGCCCTTGTTTCTCCCCATCACCAATTCTCATCTCCTCCTCTGTTGCTCTTCCTCTTGCCTTTCAGTCTCAGATCTACCTGACGGCCACCACTCACAGCTCCCACAGAGCCCAGAGATTTCTCCTGGAAAGAAAGGTTCTGGAAAATCAGAGGGATAAATAAAGGTTGCAGCTGATTCCCACCTTGTGCTGATGCCCAAGAGGGTGAGGAGAGTGAGTGTTTTCTCATTAGAATTTTAAATCCTTCAAGTAATAGGTCATTGGGAGGGGGGCATCCAGTGTTCTGCTCATTCTAAGAATGCCATTCCTGGATTTTAATGTAGGAAATAATTTATATTATAAATATGCAGAGGGGGGATATCCATTTAAAAATGTTAGAGGTAACTCCAAGGGATTTACAACAAACAAGGACACAGAACCCTGTATCCAGACACTGGCTGAGAGGTTTCTACCGTGAGCCACAGTCCCCTGGAGGGCGGAGTGACCATGACTCTCCTCCCGCAGGTGAGCCTACACAGGCACATCCCATGTGGGACCACTGTATCTCAGAATCTTAGAGTGGCCGATGGCAGGCAGCTGGCTAGAGATGTGGACAAGAGAAAACTGCCCAGCAGCCTGGGGTCACCCTGGGGTGAAGCCTTAGGAAGGGCCAGTGTCAGAGCCTCAGAGATAACCTGAAGAGAGTTCAGGCTGTTAAGGACATTGTCAGAGATGCACTTAGGGACATATTCAGGGCCTTACTTATGGACAGGATCAGGGCATTATTTAATGACAGCTTAGACTATAAGGGACAGCATCAGGGCCTAAGTTAGGGACAGTGTCAGTGCTTCACTTAGAGATAACATGAGAGCCTTAGTTAGACAGAGTTCAGGCTGTTACTTAGGGGCATCCTCAGGGCCTTAGAGCCAGCATCATGGCCATAATTAGAACCAGCGTCAGGGCGTTAGTTATGGCCAAAACTAGGGTGTTAGAGAAAGAGTCGGGTCATTAGTTACAGACAGTGTCAGGGTTTTAGGAAGGGGCAGCGGCAAGTCCTTAGTTAAGAAGAGTGTTGGGGCCTCACTTAGGGGCAGCGTCAGGATGTTAGTTAGGGAGAGTCAGGACATTAGAATTTCAGATTATGAGGTAGAGACAGCATCAGGGACTTAGGGACAGCGTCAGAGACTTACCTAGGGACATATTCAGGGCCTTAGTTATGAACAGGATCAAGGTAATACAGAGGAACACCTAAGGGTATTAGGGACATCTTCAGGGCCTCAATTAGTGATAGCATCAGGGTATTAGTTAGGGAAAGAGTCAGGCCATTATTATAGATAGTGTTAATGCCTTATGTAGAGAGAGCATCAGGGCCTTAGTTAAGGACAGCGTCAGAGACATACTTAGGGACATATTCAGGGCCTTCGTTATGGACAGGATCAGGGCGTTATTGAGAGATACATGAGGCTATTAGGGACAGCATCAGGGTGTTAGGGAAAGAGTCAGCCATTATTATAGACAGTGACAGTGCCTCAGGTAGAGACAACATCACAGTCTTAGTTAGGAAGAGGATCAGGACCTTGGTGAGGGACAGGATCAGGCCAACAGTGAGGGACATCTAAGGCTATTAGGGACATCATCAAGGCCTTAGATTGGGCCAGCATCAGGGCTGTAGTATCGACCAGTGTCAGAGCATTAATGAGGGACAAAATTAAGGTGTTAGGGAAAGAATCAGGTTATTAGTTACAGACAGTTTTAGGGCTTCAGGTAGAATCGGCATCAAGGCTTTAGTTAGGAAGAGCATCAGGGCCTCAGTTAGGTTCAGCATCAGGATGTTATTTACGGCCAGCAACAGGGCCTTAGTTAGGGACAGTGTTGTCAGGCCCTCAGAGATCACTTGAGGGCCTTCATAAGAGACAGTGTAGGCCGTTAGCTAGGGACACTTCAGAGACTTTCTTAGGGATATATTCAGGGCCTTAGTAACAGAATCAGGGTGTTATTTTGTGACTGCTTAGGCACTATGGGACAACATCAAAGCCTAAGTTAGGGAGGGTGTCAATGTCTTGGGGATAGTGTTAGGGACTTTGTAAGTTATAGCTTAGGCCATGAGCTAAGGACAGTGTCGGGGCTAATTAAGGGCAGTGTCAGAGTCTTAATGAGGGACATCTTCAGGGCCTTAGTTATGGACAGGATCAGGTCCATACTTGCGACCAGTGTCAGGCCGTTATTTATGGGCATGTCACGGCATTCTGTAGGGACAGCATCAAGGCTCTTAGTTAGGAAGAGGGTCAGGGCCTTAGGACAGGGTCAGAGACGTCCTCAGGCACATATTCAGGGCCTTAGTAATGGACAGGATCAGGACCCCAGTGAGGGACATCTAAGTCTATTAGGGACATCGTCAGGGCCTTAGATAGGGTCAGCATCACAGCCGTAGTTAGGACCAGTGTCACGGCACTATTTAGGGACAAAATTAGGATGTTAGTTAAGGAAAAAGTCAGGAAATTAGTTACAGACAGTGTCAGCTTCTCAGGTAGAGACTTCAAGGTCTCAGAGAGAGCATCAACATCTCAGGTAGGAGCTGCATCAGGCCATTACTTAAGAAAGTGTCAAGGCTTTAATTAGGGAGAGTGTCAGGGCCTCAGAGAGAAACTTGAGGGCCTTAGTAAGAGACACTTCAGGCTGTTCGTTAGGAACATCATCAGGGCGTTAGTCATGGACAGGATCAGGGTATTAGTGAAAGACAGCTCAGGCAATTAGGCACACCATCAGGGCCTTGGGTAGGGGCAGCGTCAGGGAGTAGTTGGGGAAAGAGTGAGGCCGTTAGGTAAAGACAGACTCAGGGCCTTAGTTAGAGACAGTGTCAGCTTCCTCGTTAGGGACACTGTCATGGCCTCAGTGAAAGATAACTTGAGGGTCGTAGACATAGTGCCAGGGCCTTAGTTATGGACATCTTTAGGGCCTCAGTTAGAGGTAACTTGAGGGCCTTACTAAGAGACATTTTGGGTCATTAGTGACATCGTCTGGACCTTAGTGCCGTCTTCAGTACATCATTTATTGGCCGCATCAGGGCATTAATGAGGGACAGCTCAAGTTATTAGGGACTATGTCAGGGCCTTAGTTAGGGAATGCGTCAGGAACTTTGTTAGAGAAAGAGTGAGGCCAGTAGTTAAAGACGGACTCAGGGCCTTAGTCAGAGACAGCCTCAGTCCTTAATTAGGGAGAGTGTCAGGGCCTCAGTTAAAGATAAGTTGAGGGCCTTTGTTAAGGACAGCCTCCAGGCCTCAGTTAGAGATGAGTTCACGGCCTCGGGACTAAATTCAGGGCCTTAGTTCGGGACAGCATCAGGGATTTAGTTAGCATAAGAGACTCGACATTAGCTAAAGACAAGGTTAGGTTAAGGTCTAGGAATGGCGTCAGGAAATGACATAGGGATAGTGTCAAGACCATAGCTACTTAGAGCATCAGTGCCTAATTTAGGACCAGTGTCAGGGCTTCAGGAAGGGGCACCGTCACAGCCTGAATTAGGGAGAGCGACAGGGCCTGAGTGAGGCCTGGAGTCAGGGCCTTAGCTGGGGACAGTGTCAGGGCATGTCTAAGGAGCAGCATAAGGGCCGTGGTAGGAACAGCCTAAGGGGTTTGTTAAAGACATTATCAGGGCCTCTGTTAGAGACAGCCTCACCGACTTACTTAGGGACAGCGCCAAGGCTTTGGGGCAGTTTCTGGACCTTAATAAAACATGAGCCAGAATATAATGATCTCAGGATACTGTCAGGACTTTAGATATTGATGGCTGCAGGACCTTAGTTAGACACAGTGTCAAGGCCTCAGATAAGACTAGCATCAGTGTCTCTCTTATGTACCGTGTCAGGGCCTGGGTTAGGAATAGTGTTAGGGCCATAGTTAGGGACAGTGTCAGGGCCAGATTTAGGATGAGCATCTGGGCCTTAGTTAGGGACAGTGTCATGGCTTTGGGACTAAATTCAGGGCCTGAGGTATTCACAGCCTAAGGGCTTCAGTTAGCATAAGAGGCAGGAAAGTTGCTAGGGACAGGGTTAGTGTAAAGTTTCGGGATCGTGTCAGGAAATGACCTAGGGAAACTGTCAAGACCTTACTCACTGAGAGTATCAGGGCCTTATTTAGAACCAGTATCAAGGATTCAGGTAGGGACAGCGTCAGTGCCTGACTTAGGGAGAGATACAGGGACTGAGTGAGGTCTATCTTTAGGGCCTGAGCTAGGGACAGTGTCAGGGCATGACTTAGGAGTAGTACAAGGGCCTCTGTAGAATCAGCATTACGGTCTTCGTTAAAGACCTTCTCAGGGCTTCCGATAGGGACAGCCTCAGGGCCTCACTTAAGGACAGTGTCAGGGCTTACTTTGGGACAGTTTCAGGACGTTGGTAAGACATGGGTCTGGATATTAGCTCAGGATAATGTCAGGATTTTAGATATTGATGGAAACGGAACCTTAGTTAGACACAGTGTCAGGGTCTGCATTAGGACTAGCATCTGGGCGTCTATGAGATACTGTGTCAGGGCCTGAGTTAGGAATACTGTTAGGGCTTTAGTGAGGGACAGTTCTGATCCAGATTTAAGAGGAGCATCTAGGCCTCAGTTAGGGACAGTGTCACGGCCTTGGGACTAAATTCAGGGCCTGAGTTAGGCAGAGCATAAGGGCTTCAGTTAGCATAAGAGGCAGGACATTTGCAAGGGACAGGCTTAGAGTAAAGTTTAGGGATCGTGTCAGGAAATGACCTAGGGGTAGTGTCAAGACCTTAGTCACTGAGAGTTTCAGGGCCTTAATTAGAACCAGTGTCAGGGCTTCAGGTAGGGACAGCATCAGAGCCTGACTTCTGGAGAGTGACAGGGCCTGAGTGAGGCCTAGCATCAGGCCCTTATCTGGGAACACTGTCAGGGCATGATGTAGGAGCTGCATCAGGGCCTTTGTTGGGTCAGCAATAGGGTCTTAGTTAAAGACATGATCAAGGCCTGTGGTAGTCACAGTGTCAAGGGCTCAGTTAGGCATAGCTTCAGAGCCTGAGTTAGGCACAGCCTCAGGTCTTCACTTAGGGACAGAAAGGGCTTTCTTAGGAACAGTGTCAGGACCTTGGTTAGAAATGGGTCAGATTATTAACTCAGGATAGTGTCCGGATTTTAGTTATTGCCAGCAGCAGGTCCTATATTAGGGACAGATTCCAGGCCTTAGTTAGATACAGTGTCAAGGCCTTAGTTAGGACTAGTCTGGCCCTTAGTTAGGGAGAGCATTAGGGCTTCAGTGAGGGAAAGAGGTAGGAAATTAGCTCGGGACAGAGTCAGCTTCCAGGCCAGGGATAGTGTCAGGAAATGAGCTAGGGGTAGAGTGAAGAAGTTAGTTATTGAGAGCATCAGGGCCTGAATCAGGACCAGTGTCAGGGCTTGATGTAGGGATAGTGCCAGAGCCTAACTAAGGTACGGCAACAAGGCCTAAGTGAGGCCTATCTTTAGGGCCTGAATGAGGGACAGTGTCAGGGCATGACGTAGGAGTAATATAAGGGCCTCTGTAGGATCAGCCTTAGGGTCTTCGTAAAAGACATTCTCAGTGCTTCTGTTAGGGACATCCTCAGAGCCTCACTTAGGGACAGCATCAGGGCTTACTTTGGGACAGTTTCAGGACCTTGGGAAGACATGGGTCAGGATATTAGCTCAGGATAATGTCAGAAATTTAGGTATTGATGGCTGCCGGGCCTTAGAGACAGTGTCAGGGCCTGAGTTAGGATGAGCATCAGAGCCTTTGTTAGGTACAGTGTCAGGGACTGTTAGGTGTTGTGTCAGGGCCTGACTTAGGATGAGCTTCCAGACCTCAGTTAGGGACAGGTCTACGGACACGGGACTAATTTCAAGGCTTTAGTTAGGGACAGCATCAGGTATTTGGTTAACATAACAGGCTCGGCATTAGTTAAAGGCAAGGTTAGGTTAATGTCTAGGGATAGTGTCAGGACATGACCTAGGAATAGTGCCAAGGCTTCAGTTACTTAGAGCATCAGGGCTTAATTTAGGACCAGTGTCAGGACTTCAGGCAGGGACAGCATCAGTTCCAGACTTAGGAAGAGTGACAGGGCTTGAGTGAGGCCTAGTGTCAGGGCCTTAGCTAGGGATAGTATCAGGGCATGACTTAGGAGGAGCATAAGGGCCTCGGTAGGATCAGCCTCAGTGTCTTTGCTAAAGCCATTATCAGGGCCTCTGTTAGGGAAAGCCTCATGGTCTCTCTTAGGGACAGTGTCAGGGCTTACTTCGGGACAGTTTCTGGAACTTGTTAAGAGATGGATGAGGAAATGAGCTCAGGATAGTGTCAGGACCTTAGATATTGATGGCAGCAGGCCTTAGTTAGACACAGTGTCAGGGCCTGCGTTCGGACTAACATCAGAGCCTCTGTTAGGTACCGTGTCAGGGCCTGAGTTAGGAATAGTGTTACGGCATTAGTTAGGGACAGTTCTGGGCCGGTTTTAGTGTGAGCATCAAGGCCTTTTTTAGTGACAGTGTCCTGGCCTTGGGCCTAAATTCAGCATCTGTATTAGGCACAGAGTAAGGGCTTTAGTTAACCAAAGAGGCAGGGCATTTGCTAGGGATAGGTTTAAGCTAAAGTTTATGGATCGTGTCAGGAAATGACCTAGGGATAGTGTCAAGACATTAGTCACTAAGAGTATCAGGGCCTTAATTAGAACGTGTATCAAGGATTCAGGTAGGGACAGCGCCAGTGCCTGACTTAGGGAGAGCAACAGGGCCTGAGTGAGGCCTAGCGTCAGGCCCTTAGCTGGGGACACTGTCATGGCATGATGGAGGACCTGCATCAGGGCCTTTGTTAGGTCAGCATTAGGGTCTTAGTTTAAGATATGATCAGGGCCTGAGGTAGTCACAGCTTCAAGGTCTCAGGTAAGCACAGCTTCAGGGTCTGAGTTAGGCACAGCCTCAGGCCTTCACTTAGGGACAGCGACAGGGCTTTCTTAGGGACAGTGTCAGGCCCTTGGTTAGAAATGGGTCAGGATATTAGTTTAGGATAGTGTCCCGATATTAGTTATTGCAGGAAACAGGGCCTGTATTAGTGAAAGAATCCGGGCCTTAGATAGAGACAGTGTCAGGGCCTTAGTTAGGATAAGTCAGGGCCTTAGTTAGGGAGAGCATTAGGGTTTCAGTGACGATAAGAGGAAGGAAATTAGCTTGGAACACAGTCAGCTTCCAGGCCAGGGATAGTGTCAGGAAATGAGCTAGGGATGGCATCAAGACTTTAGTTATTGAGGGCATCAGGGCTTCAGTTAGGACCAGTGTCAGGGCCTTAATCATGACCAGTGTCAGGTCTTGATGTAGGGACAGTGTCAGAGACTCACTAAGGTGTGGCAACAGGGCATAGTGAGGCCTATCTTTAGGGCCTGACTTAGGGACAGTGTCAGGGCATGACCTAAGAGTAGTACAAGGGCCTCTGTAGGATCAGCATTAGGGTCTTTGTTAAATACATTCTCAGGGACTCTGATAGGGACAGCCTCAGGGCCTCACTTAGGGACAGTGTCAGGGCTTACTTTGGGACAGTTTCAGGACCTTGGTAGGACATGGGTGAGGATATTAGCTGAGGATAATGTCAGGACTTTACATAAAGACGGCAGCAGGTCCTTAGTTAGACACAGTGTCAGGGCCTGCGTTAGGACTAGCATCAGAGCCTCTGTTAGGTACCGTGTCAGGGCCTGCGTTAGGAATAGTGTTAGGGCATTAGTTAGGGACAGTTCTGGGCCGGATTTAGGATGAGCATCTATGCCCTAGTTAGTGACAGTGTCATAGCCTTGGGCCTGAATTCAGTGTCTGTGTTAGGCACAGAGTAAGGGCTTCAATTAGCATAAGAAGCAGGACATTTGCTAGGGCTAAGTTTAGGGTAAAGTTTATGGATCTTGTCAGGAAATGACCAAGGGATAGTGTCAAGATCTTAGTCACTGAGAGTATCAGGGCCTTATTTAGAACTAGTATCATGGCTGCAGGTAGGGACAGCGCCAGTGCCTGACTTCGGGAAAGCAACAGGGCCTGAGTGAGGACTAACCTCAGCCCCTTATCTGGGGACAGTGTCAGGGCATGATGTAGGAGCTGCATCAGGTCCTTTGTTGGATGAACAATAGGGTCTTAGTTAAAGACATGATCAGGGCCTGAGGTAGTCTCAGCTTACAGGCCTCAGGTAGGCATAGCTTCACGGCCTGAGTTAGGCACAGCCTCAGGCCTTCACTTAGGGACAGCGACAGGGCTTTCTTAGGGACAGTGTCAGGCCCTTGGTTAGAAATAGGTCAAGATATTAGCTCAGGGTAGTGTCGGGATTTTAGTTATTGCCGGCAGCAGGGCCTACATTAGGGACAGATTCTGGGCCTTAGTTAGAGACAGTGTCAGGGCCCTAGTTAGGCCTAGTCTGGGCCTTAGTTAGGGAGAGCATTCGGGCTTCTGTGAGGATAAGAGGCAGGAAATTAGCTCGGGACAGAGTCAGGTTCCAGGCCATGGAGGGTGTCAGGAAATGAGCTAGGGATAGCGTGAAGACCTTAGTTATTGAGAGCATCAGGGCCTCGGTTAGGACCAGTGTCAGGTCCTTAGTCAGGACCAGTGTCAGGGCTTGATGTAGGGCTAGCATCAGAGTCTAATTAATGTACGGCAACAGGGCCTAAGTGAGGCCTATCTTTAGGGACAGTGTCAGGACATGACTTAGGAGCAGTATAAGGGCCTCTGTAGGATAACCCTTAGGGTCTTCTTTAAAGACGTTCTCTGGGCTTCTGATAGGGACAGCCTCAGGGCCTCACTTAGGGACAGCGTCAGGGCTTACTTTGGGACAGCTTCAGGACCTTGGTAAGACATGGGTCTAGATATTAGCTCAGGATAGTGTCAGGACTTTAGATATTGATGGCATCAGGGCCTTAGTTAGACACAGTGTCAGGGCCTGCGTTAGGACTAGCATCTGGGCCTCTACTAGATACCGTGTCAGGGCCTGAGGTAGAAATAGTGTTAGGGCTTTAGTGAGGGACACTTCTGGGTCAGATTTAGGAGGAGCATCTAGGCGTCAGTTAGGAAGAGTGTCACGGCCTTGGGACTTGGTTAATTCTTCTTCCTGGAGGGAAATTAGAGTTAAATGTGACCGTCCGAACACCTACAGCTAGTCTCTCATTTGTTCTCCCTATTCCTGTTCATCGTCCGCAGAAACTGCAAACTGTGACAAACAGGAGGTTAAGGGCACTGACTCTCCAAGGGGGGAGATTTTTATTAAGGTGTCTGGAATGGAGAATCCGAGTACGAGGGGAGGAAAGCTGAGATGCGTTTTAGAAACGTTGCCTGATCACGCGGTGGACCGTCCTCTCGGTTTCCCATGCCTGTTTTACCTGCAGGAAGAATCCCTTCAACCTGGAGAGTTGGGGCCCTTTGAGTGGCTAGCATGCAGTATTATGTCAGAGCATCCTCATTTGCTCACCGAACCTCATCAATCCTCTCAGCCCCAAGTGTCCAGCTTTATGTCTCACACAGCTGTGTGTGTAGATGTGGGAAATCCAGGTTTCATCACAAGCCCTGAATGAATTATTTAAGAATTTCTCTCTATTTCACTGTCTTTGTGTTTTGTTTTTAAAGTGTATTTTTATAATGGGGTTTAGCGGATTTTCACTGCTGTGTTTATGCCGCTGTACACACACTTAATTCTCTTACAGAGACATGTCAGTACATAGGTTTTAAGATTCTGACTGGTCAGGTATATTCCTATGCGTTGAATACGGGGTGCTGAGTCCATTTCTTTGAGCAAGGAGTAGGTTCTGTCTATTGCATATTTGGCTTATGGAACGGTATCTGTGCTAATTTCAATCTCTGGTTGTATGCAGCACCCCAACTCACCTTTCCCCTTAAGCAAGCATAAGTTTGTTTTCTATATGTGAGACTCTGTTCTCTTTTGTAATTCAGTTCATGTGCAACCAAGTTTACATTCCCTCTGTTACTGATATCTTATGATAAGTTTCTTTCTCTGTGTGATTTAATTCACTTAGAATTTGTGTACCTAATTCTACTCATTATGCTTCTACGGGCCTGATGACATTGATTTAATTGCTGAGTTATATTAGATTGTACATAGGTACCACAACTTCTTTATCCACTTTTCACTTTCTGGGATATTTAACTTGTACCGTAGTCAAAGTTCTTGTAAACAGAGCAGCCCCACACATTGGGGTGGATATGTCTTTTTAATTTTAATTTTCCTAAGATATAGGGCCATAAGTGGAAGTGACCTAGGTTCTGTAGCTTTGTTTTTTACATGTTTCAAGAAACACCATACACTTCTCCAGAGTGGCTGTTGGCTATGTACATCCCGCCCATCAGCCTAACAAGGTTCCCTGTTCTCCATGGCCTGTCCTGCCTTTCTGGATTTTACACTTTTTTGGGATTTTCCTTTTGACCAGTGGGAAGTAAGACTTCATTGTAGTGCGGATTTCCATTGCAGGATTGCTTGGTTGGCCAAAAAGGGCATATGCATTTTTTTCCTGAATGTATTCAGGAAAAAACGCATACGCCCTTTGTGGCCAAGTGCATCATTGTCCACGTTCTGCCTATTTTCATATGCTTTAAATGCAATTCCAATCTACCTCCTGAAATATGTGTCCTGCGATTGTTCCTCACTTTCAAGTCCTCTTCACAGCCTTACCTCAATATATTTTTGGACTATAGTTGTTCTTTATAACTGTGCTGGTTTGTGAATTGCAGTACCCCTGAGCTCCTTTTTTCAACTCGATTTCTTGTGAGCTCGCCGCAAAACCGCAGGATGACTTCAGGCACTATTCTGGTTCCAGCACGGCAAGCTGAGCCTTTGGTTAATTCTTCTTCCCGGTGGCAAATTAGAGTTAAATGTGCCCGTGAAAACACCTACAGCTAGTCTCTCATTGGTTCTTCCTGTTCCTGTTCCTCTACCGCAGAAATTTCAAACTGTGCTAGACAGGAGGTTAAAGGCGTTGACTCTCTAAGTGGGGAGAATATTAGTAAAGCATCTGAAATGGCGAACCGGAGTACGAAGGGTCGAAAACTGGGATGTGTTTTAGAACCATTGCCCGATCACACAGTGGACGATCCTCTGGTTTTCCCATGCATGTTTTACCTGCAGGAAGAATCCCTTCAGCCTGGAGAGTTGGGGCCCTTTGAGTGGCTAGCATGCAGTATTATGTCAAAGCGTCTGCATTTGCTCACCGAACCTCATGAATCCTCTCAGCCTCAAGTATCCAGCCTTATGTCTCACCCAGGTGTGGGTGTAGATGTGGGAAATCCAGGTTTCATCACAAGCCCTGAACGAAAATTTAAGAATTTCTCTCTATTTCACTGTCTTTGTGTTTTTTGGGGGAAATGTATTTTTATAATGGGGTTTAGCGGATTGTCACTGTTGTGTTTATGCTGCTCTACACACATTTGATTCTCTTACGGAGACATATAAATACACAGATTTTAAGATTCTTACTAGTCAGGTATATTCCTATGCGTTGAATACGGGGTGCTGAGTCCATTTCGTTGAGCAGGCAGTAGGTCTTGTCTATTATATATTTGGCTTATGGAATGGTATCTGTACTAATTTCAATCTCTGGTTTTATGCAGCACACCATCTCACCTTTCACTTTAAGCAAGCATATGTCTGTTTTCTAAATGTGAGACTCTGTTCTGTTTTGTAATCCAGTTTATGTGTAGCCAAGTTTACATTCCCTCTGTTAGTGAAATCTTATGATAAGTTTTTTTCTCTGTGCGATTTATTTCACTTAGAATCATCGTTCCTAAATCCACTCATAATGCTGCTATGGACCCGATAACTTTGATTTAATTGCTGAGTGATATTCCCTTGTACGTATGTACCACAATTTCTTTATCCATTTTTCCCTTATTGGGATAATTAGGTTGTACCATAGATGAGGTTCTTGTAAACAGAGCAGCCCATAATTTGGGATGGCTGTGTCTTTTTAATTTTCCTAAGGTATAGGAACATAAGTGGAAGTGCCCTAGTCTCTCTATCTTTGTTTTCTAGATGTTTCAGGAAACACTATAAACTACTCCAGAGCGGCTGGTGGCAATTTACATCCCTTCCATTCTCATAACAAGGCTCCCTTTTCTCCATGCCCTGTCCTGCCTTTCTGGTCGTTACACTTTTTCAGATGGCCCTTTTTACCGGTGGGAATGGAGACTTCATTGTAGTGTGGATTTCCATTGCTCACTTGCTTGGTTGGACAAAAAGGGCGTATGCGTTTTTTCCTGAATATATTCAGGAAAAAAACGCATACGCCCTTTTTGGCCAAGTGCATCGCTCTCGACGTTCCACCTGTTTCCCTATGCTTTAAATGCAATTCCAACCTACCTCCTGAAACCTGTTCCCTGCAATTGTGCCTCGCTTTCAAGTCCTCTTCGCAGCCTTACTTCAATATATTTTTGGACGATAGTTTTCCTTTATAACTCTGAAGATTTGTGCCTTGCAGTGGCCCTGAGCTCCTTTTTTCAACTCGTTTTTTGTGAGCTGGCTGCCAAACTGAGGGAATGCTTCAGGCCCTATTATGGTTCCTGGGCGGCAGGCTGAGCTTTTCGTAAATTCTTCTTTCTGATGGGAAATTAGAGTGACATGTTCCCATACAAAACCTACAGCTGGTCTCTCATTGGTTCCCCATATTCCCTTTCATCCTCTGCACAGTTTGTAAACTGTGCCAAATAGGAGGTTAAAGGCGTTGACTCTCCAAGTGGGGAAAATGTTAGGAAGTGGCTAGAATGCAGAACCCGAGGACCAGGAGAGGAAAAATGGGGCGTGTTTTAGAAACATTTCCCGGTCACTCGCTGTTTCATCCTCTGGGTTTCCCATGCATATTTTAACTGTGTGGAGATTCCCTTAAATCTGGTGAGTTGGGACCCATGGAATGGGTAGCACACAGTATTGCTCTAAAGGGTCTGCATTTGCTCACCCAACCTCACCAATCCTCTCAGCCACAAGTGTCCAGCCTTATGTCTCATCCAGGTTTGGGTGTAGATGTGGTCAATCCAGGTTGAGTCACAGCCCCTGAACCAATTTTGTAAGAATTTCTCTCTCTTTCACTCTCTGTGTGTTTTGTTTTTGAAATTTATTTTTATAATGGGTTTTAGCTGATTTTCACTGCTGTGTTGTTGCTGCTCTACACAAACTTGATTCTCTTACAGAGACATATCAATACACATATTTTAAGCTTCTTACTAGTCAGATATATTCCTCTGTGGTGAAAAGGGGGTGCTGAGTTCAGTTCATCGTGCAAGGAGTAGGTCTTGTCTGCTACATATTTAGCTTGTGGTAGAGCATCTGTGCTAATTTAAAACTCTGGTTTTATGCATCACCCCAACTCACCTTTCCCCTAAAGCAGGCATGTTTGTTTTCTAAATGTGAGCCTCTCTTCTGTTTTGTAATTCAGTTCATGTGTAGCATGTTCACATTCCCTCTATAACTGATATGACAATTTTCTTTTTCTGTGTGACCTATTTCACTTAGAGTCATCGTAGCTAAATCCACTCATTATGCTGCTACTGGCCTGATGACATTGATTTAATGGCTGAGTGATATTCCCTTGTACGTAAGTATCACAACTTCTTTAAGCATTTTTCTCTTTCCTGGGATATTTGAGTTGTACTGTTGGTGACGTTCTTGTAAACAGAGCAGCTCTAAACTTTGGGGTGGCTGTGACTTTTTGATTTTTAGTTTTCCCAAACTATAGGGCTGTGAGTGGAAGTGTCCTAGGCTCTGTAGCTTTGTTTTTTAGTTGTTTCAGAAAACACCTTACAATTCTCCAGAGTGGCTGTTGGCAATTTACATCCCGCCCATCAGCATAACAAGGCTCCCTGTTCTCCAAGGCCTGTGCTGCCTTTCTGGTTTTTACACTTTTTTCAGATGACCCTTTTGGCTGGTGGGAAGTGAGACTTCTTGTTATTGTGGATTTGCATTGCCCACTTGCTTGTTTAGCCAAAAGGGCATATGCGTTTTTTCCTAAATGTATTCAGGAAAAAACGCATTCGCCCTCTTTGGTCAAGTGCATCATTTTCGAAGTTCTGCCTCTTTTCATATACTTTAAAGGAAACTCCAATCTACCTCCTGAAATATGTTTCCTGCAACTCTGCCTTGCTTTCAAGTCCTCTTCGTAGCCTTACCTCAATGTGTTTTCGGAAGATAGTTGTCCTTTATAACTGTGAAGGATTGTGCATTGCAGTGGACCTGAGTTCCGTTTTTCAACTCACTTTTTTGTGAGCTGGCCGCCAAACCGCGGGAATACTTCAGGGCCCTTTTCTGATTCCGGGGCGGCAGGCTGAGTCTTTGGTAAATTCTTCTTCCTGATGGGAAATTAGAGTGACATGTGCCTGTACAAACATCTACAGCTGGTCTCTCATTGGTTTCCCCTATTCCCGTTCATCCTCCGCACAGATTGTAAACTGTGCCAAACAGGAGGTTAAAGGTGTTGACTCTCCAAGTGGGGAGAATGTTAGTAAAGCGGCTGGAATGCAGAACCCGAGGACCAGGAGAGGAAAAATGAGGTGTGTTTTAGAAACATTTCCATGTCACTCAGTGTATCATCCTCTGGGTTTCCCATGCATGTTTTAACTGTAGGAACATTCCCTTAAACCTGGTGAGTTGGGACCCATGGAATGGGTAACACACAGTATTGCTCTAAAGGGTCTGCATTTGCTCACCCAACCTCACCAATCCTCTCAGGCCCAAGTGTCCAGTCTTCTGTCTCACCCAGCTTTGGGTGTAGATGTGGTCAATCCAGGTTGAATCACAGTCTCTGAATGAATTTTGTAGGAATTTCTCTCTCTTTCATTGTCTGTTTTGCTTTTGAAATTTATTTTTATAATGGGGTTTAGCTGATTTTTACTGCTGTGTTTTTGCCGCTCTACACACACTTGCTTCCCTATAGAGATATATCAATACATAGATTTTAAGATTGTTACTAGTCAGATATATTCCTCTGTGGAGAATAGGGGATGTTGAGTGCAGTTCGTTGTGCAAGGAGTAGGACTTGTCTATGACATATTTAGCTTATGGAATAATATCTGTGGTAATGCACTTGTGGAGAACCGACTCTAGGTGCGCCAGCTACAGTTGTTGTGACCTTCAGGCTCAGTAGTTGTGGCGCGTGGGCATAGCTGCTCCACCGTATGTGGGATCTTCCCTGACCAGGGCTCGAACCCATGTCACCTAGTGTTGGCAGGTGAATTCTTAAGCACTGCATCACCAGGGAAGTCCCAGAATCACAGTCTCCCTTTTAATGTACCTTAAGCCCAAAGGATCCATGGAAAATTGTTACAGAAAATAAGACAATAAAATATTGTAAGGACTATAACAGAAGCATGTAGTACACAGTTCGTATAGACACATCCCAAGCAGTTACAAAGTATATGAAAAGGGAGGCTGCAATTTTATTTTATTTTTTTATTATTTTTTTAACATCTTTATTGGAGTATAATTGCTTTACAATGATGTGTTATTTCCTGCTTTATAACAAAGGGAATCAGTTATACATATGTATATGTTCCCATATTTCTTCCCTGTTGCATCTCCCTCCCTCCCACCCTCCCTATCCCACCCCTCTAGGTGGTCACAAAGCACCAAGCTGCTCTCCTTGTGCTATGCGGCTGAGGGAGGCTGCAATTTTAAAAGAATAAGATAAGTTATACACACAAACTCCCAATATTTCCTGAAACATTGCAATCTGAAACCCTATTGTAGGAAGCAGAAGATTCCAGGAGACATTCTACAAATGAAGGACTCTAAACGCTGTGTTTGGATACGGAATTCTGGAAGGAAGGGATCCTCACCCAAGGAGAGCAGGTTCCTATACTTCTTTAACATCACATCCCTGTACGATTCTCACTGATCTTGGTCCAGGCATTCTCACTCCTCTTGAGAGACATCTATGGCCATATCCTGGAATGTCAGCAGTCCCTAAAATTTATTAAAAGTACACATGCCATGTGGTCAAGGGAAGAGTTCATAATGTGACCCAAGAAGAAAACAACAAGTTAAGAGAACTTGTTTTAATTTAGAAGAGTGTCTTGAATTATCCACTAATATATATATATATATATATATATATATATATATATATATATATATATATTTATTTATTTATTTATTTATTTATTTATTTATATATTTACAAAGTAACTTTACCTTATTTCTAACTACAAGAAAACAATGTGGCATGTAATCCACAAATCAGTATAGAGACTATACGTATCTGGAAAATAAATGATAAAATGATGGTTTCATCACAGGCATATGCATTTTTGAGTGCTTTATTTATATCAAACTGGATAAAATGTGTGTATTTCTCAGACAAAAAAGATACGTCGAGGTAGGAATGTATCTTTCAGCTCTTCATGGGTACACAAGTACACTGAGGAGATTGTAAAAGTTCTGACTGTGATTCAGTAGGTCCGGTGGGCCTGAGTTCTATTCTTTTAACAAGCTCACTTTTAAATAGTGATGCCACAGTCTATGATCCATTAACCACAATTGGGAATAGCAGAGACATAAGAAGGAAATGTAAAAATTCATAGTTAACTTTGACCTTAAAGTGTTTTATGGATTTTACACCTTTAATAGAATAGTAAGCGCAGCGACAACAATCATTTGTGAATATTTACTATAAACCGTGTACCTTTCTAACATTTTTGTGTAGGATTCCAGGATAAAGGCCTGAGCTGCGGTCACCATAGGCTGGGATCCTAGGCCAGGCCGGCCCTCCAGGACCCCGTTTGGGGCCCTACGCTCCTGACGGCTCCAACCCCACGCGCCCCCCTCCCTCCCGGAAGGCCTCGGGGAAGAGCGGTCCCACCCCCTAAGCCCAGAACGGAGCCTGCATTTCCGCAGAGCTGGAAGTCCCGCAGCTCGGGGTCTCTTCCCTCCGCCATTACGGAACTGGCCCGGAGCCCGAGGGGAGGGCGGCCACACTGAGGCCGCCGGCACTGGAGGGGCCCCGGCGGCCGAAGCCGCGACAGTCGTGCGGACGGCAGGTCGGTAAGTGGGCGCCGACGCTCCGCCTGGTCCTGTGCCCAGGCGGCAGCGCAAGACCAGCTTCTGAGGGGCAGGAGTTCGCTGTCACCCGCCGCTGCTGTGCAGAAAGAGCGGCCCCCAGCGTCTGGTCCTGGGGAACTTCGGTCCTTTCTCTTGCCCCTGTCCTTGGCCTGGCTCGCGGGGCCTGGGGGGCGTGGGGAGGGGGCCGGCCTGAGCGTCCTGAGGGAAAACGGGGCAAGGGAGGCGCACGGTCACTCGTCAGCGTCAGCGCCCCTCCTCCCGACAGCGGGGAAAGCGGCTGAAAACTCCTCCCGAGGCTCGCAGCCCCATTATTCAGCAGAGTCCCTCTGCGCCCCTTCCTCCCTGGGCTAAAGTACCGGGGGGGGGGGCGGGGGGGAGTGGGGGGGAGGGGACAGGGCAGGGGACTGACGCAGGTAATGGGGAACATCAAAAGGTGATTGTTGACTAAGGAAAACCTGCTCTCCCAACGTTAGGAATGTAGCGCTTTTGTTTGTATGCGAAGATGCCACAGTCTGGGCTCACTGAAATCCTTCCTTTGATATGTACTCTCAGCTCTCTGGGGCTTGCGTTCTGTATTTGCATATCCTGAATTCCTCAGGGCCCACGGCTCACACCGGATGGCTGCAAGTGCTGATGACTGTGACATCCTTTGTTTACTGAGATTGCAAGAAATATTCCATTTCTCACAGGCTTGAGAGGCAGACAGTGAAAAAGTGTCAGAGAATCTCACTCAGCATGTTCTTTGGTTTACATATAGATAATATTTATATGTAACTGTGCTAATAGAGGTTCTCAAGTCCAATCAACTTGTACTACTGCCCTCTAGGTATTCATTTCATCAATATTTATAAGATCAATGCCTATAGATTTGACTTAATCCATTTAAGTAGGATAATGATTTTTAAAGGAAACATAATAGAAATATAACAACAAAACCTTTACCACTAAAGGCTGAGTCTGCAACAACGTAAATAAATGTTACATTGTTAAAATATTGAAAGGTGTATTCAATAGGAATATCAAGAAAAATGACAAATAATAAGGGCAGCAGAATGGTGAAATGTTCTATCTTTATCATTAAAGTGGCAGGAAATCATATATTAGTAGGCACTGGGGGCAGAAGATGCCTGATTTTATATCTTTGTGATGTTTGTACAGTTGTTTCAACAAGTAACGTAAAGACAAAATGGAAAAAACAAGGAGGTTTGTGCCTGAGATCATGTTGATGTGAAACCGGGGATGGCCACCTTGTGCCAGGTGAGTTAAGTTTAGCTGGCAGATAGAGAGCACAGAGCTCCTGAGAAGCAAGGGTTGTAATTTTTCTGCTGGGTGCCCTTTAGGTTCTGTGACTTGACTGATTGTGAGTCATGTTTCGGGAAAGCCCTGGTCACAGGAAAAAGGTGGGAATAGAGTGATTTGGGTTGCAGCTAACATCATTCATCATGGCTCATGGCCCGAATGAATTTTAAAGAAACAGGAAAACAAATGCTTCTCATGGAATCAGAGAATGTGAGGGCTGGACAATCCCACGAAATGAGGAGCACACGTCCCATTTTCCACATGAGAAAACAGAGGCCCAGCAAGGTGAAATCCCTTGCCCAAGTTGCACCCGTCTCTCCTCCCCACTACATGGTCCATGAAAGCAGGACTCTTCCTGTCGTGATCAGTGCTGAACCCCAAAAAGGGCCAGGTATCTAGCAGCTGCTCCAAAAATTTTGGTTGACTGTAGGAACAATGTTATTCCTTTCTTTCTCACTCTTATTCAGGATTGTGCCACGAACTCCCAAGTTTTCAATGTAATTCGATTAATGTAAATATTAATTGAGTTTTTTTGTGATGAGGACTTAGGCTTTGAAGGTAACAGACTTGGTTCAGATCCTGGTTCTGGCACTCAATAGCTGTTTGGCTTTGGGAAAATTACTAAACCTCTCTGAGCTTATTTCCTCCTGTGTAAAGTGGGGATAAATGTATCTGAGCCAGCAGAGCACTTGCATGAGAGATGTGCACTAAATATTGGCCTTTCTCACTGTCCCACACCATCTCTCTGTTCTTCCCAGAGAAGTTATACAGAAGGATAAAGTATTTTTTAAAAATAATTAATTAAATTTTGGCTGCGTTGGGTCTTCGTTGTTACACGCGGGAGTTCTCTAGTTGCGGCAAGCGGGGGCTACTCCTGGTTGCGGTGCACGGGCTTCTCATTGCGGTGGCTTCTCTTGATGCACTTGTGGGGCACTGACTCTAGGTGCGCCGGGTACAGTAGTTGTGGCCTGCAGGCTCAGTAGTTGTGGTGCATGGGCATAGCTGCTCTGCGGCATGTGGGAACTTCCCTGACCTGGGCTTGAACCCATGTCCCCTGTGTTGGCAGGCAGTTTCTTAACCACTGCGCCACCAGGGAAATCTGGTATAGTACTTTATAAAGAGGGATTTTAATTTATTTCAGATACTGTATATATTTCTTGTATAAAAGATTTTTCCACTACAGAAAATTTAGCATGCAATACCACTACAAATACAATATTTTATGGGTTAGATATTATCAGTAATTTTATAAGTAATTAGGCAAAGGCCAAAGCACTAGGTACTGGGAAGTAAGAAGACTCAAATCTTGGGTGTCCCCCCATGCCAATTTCAAGAGCAGGGTGTGTTTGCAAATCCATATTTCATCTGGTCTCTGTTTATCATGCATCATCTGTGTCTGCCTTTCTCAAGAAGGCTCAGACACTCCGCCTTCACACCATCCCAGCTGGCTGTGCCCGAGGTCCCATCCTGGACCCTCTGCATGCATGGCGGTGCCTACTCTCCCTGTGCATCAACAGCTTTGTCAGGGAGCTGCTGTATTATGCACTGCTTGCTGTATCCCAGAGTACCTAGACCCTTCTGGTACATGAAGTACACTCTCGTCACCATGAGTGCACGCCCATCGCCTTACCTTATATCCTGCCTCTAAGCCAGGTTTGGGGGTGACTACAGTGTGCGTTCAGCTATGTGAGCTGCTGGAATCAAAGTGAAGTTCCCAACTTTAGAAGTTGCAGGCTTGATGGGCACACAGTGATTTAAAGTCGGGTCACCTGACTTAAAGGGGGGCTGATTGATTTAAAGCCATGGCAGCTGACTTAAACCCTGCTTCCCTCAGCTGCAGGACGAGACCAACTTTGGCAGTGCACGGGTTCGCTCCAAGCCATCCCTGCTGTTCAGGAAGAGCTTCCAGTAGCGCCTTAGTGCAGGGGGACTTGGTGCCTTGTCTCGCCGCTGCCCTTAGTGGGGGGGCCACCTGCTCTTCTGGAGGAGAATCAGGGAGGGGGAAGTGCCAAATCCCGGCTGGAGTTGCGGCATCCCTTGTCTGATGGCAGGGAAGTGGGGGCGGGGCTGTGTGGTGTCCTGGGCCTGGACTCACCAGGTCGACTCAGCCTCTCAGCCTCCTAACCTCCCCACACACACCCCACAAGAGTTTCCAATAATATACAATTGCGCCTTAGGTTCTCGGTCTTCACACTCACACCCAGTCTCCCAGGTCCCTTGATTCAGCCAATTCCTCTGTGCTCTTTCTTCTATTAGATACAGTCCCAGAGGGAGGGGCTGGGGGATGCGACTGGAGGGTCCCGAGCAGCACTGGCCTCAGCTAACTAAAGAGAGCCGGGGCCTGCGCTCTCATACATGTGTGAGGACACTTACGGCAGAATCGAGGGGGCCAGTTAGAGGCAGTCCTTTCTGCCTCGAGTGAGTATGGAACACTGTCGGGTGGGGAGCACGCTGAGCCCTGAGAAGTACTGTTAGGAGGATGTGTTCCTCCCTCGGCTTCAAGGATGTGGGTGGGCTTCAGGGCTCCAGTTCCCCTCCAGGCCTCCAGGTCCGGCTGCACCCCAACGGCCTTGCAGACCTGGCTTCCTGTCCCAGAACTTCTCAGGCTCCAGGAAGAATCCAGAGTGCAGAGATGGTGACTGAGTGCTCCAGCTTAAGAAGTGCTGTCCCTGGGGACCCAACAGTGGAGGGAGGAAGGTTGAAGGGAGTAGGGGTGTGGGGTAGGGAAGGGTGGCTGCCCTGGGAAATGTTGAGAGAAAAATATCGCACCCCACACACCCTGCCCCCTGCAACTGAGCCATTGATGCCATAGGATCTCAGGGCCCTTTAGTCAGAGATGCCTATGTTTCTTTACTCCTGTGTTCAAAACTATGCAAAACCAACTCTTCATCCACTTGCTGCTTTGCCAGGACTTCTAAAGTACTGTTCTTTTGTAGCACTCGTTCCCTAAACTGCAATATGGAGCTGTCCCAGGTATTTAAAAGTGTTCTCCTTAAACTGAGCCTAAATCCTACTCTTCTGGAAAAACGAAGTGCACTTCAGAGTATGTCTTTTCTGCCCATCCCTTCTTTCTACTGCCCTATTAAGAACCCCTGTGCTCAAAGAGCTTGGTGATTTATTTTTTGCTTGATGTCAAAAAGAAACCTTCCCCATGCACCCCAAAAAGCTTTCATGGAACATAGGCATTTCAAAATCATGACAGTGTTTTGCAGTTAGTATACACTGGGTAGACTGCCTAGCAATCCCTCCAAGAGCCAGCGGTGAGCGACAACTTTACTTGATTAGATGTCCTTCAAGTTTAGGAACGTCCCATTCTTATGCCCCAGCAGATAAGACAGAGCCCTGGGTGGCTGTGGCTGTGATTAGATAGCTTCTCATGATTTTATTTCCCTTACTGAGCTGCCGCTTCTAGGTTAACTTCATTTTAATACCTGTCCATTTTTTTTGTTTGTTTATTTCTTTTTTTGTGGTAAGCGGGCCTCTCACTGTTGTGGTCTCTCCCATTGCGGAGCACAGGCTCCGGACGCGCAGGCTCAGCGTCCATGGCTCACGGGCCTAGCCACTCCGTGGCATGTGGGATCCTCCCCGACCGGGGCATGAACCCGTGTCCCCCACATTGCAGGTGGACTCTCAACCACTGCGCCACCAGGGAAGCCCTTCCCGTCCATTTTTAAAGAAAGACTGACAAAGTCACTGTAATAGGTCCGGAGTCTGTGCTCAGGTTTGTTCAAAGGTACTCACAGGGAGGAAGGTGGATAAAAATAGGTGGGTAAAATAGGAGGGTTGGAAAGTACAGCCAGGGCAACCGTGTTGACCGTGCGTACTAATAAAGGCCAGAACCTCCTCATTTATCTGTGGTGGGAAGTTCTGATGGTTTCACAGGATCCAGCTCAAATCATATTCAAACTAGGGGGCTTCCCAGACGGCGCTGAAGCACCAGCAGAGCCCACCTACACTCGCACTTTGGCACTCCAGGATCAGAGTTGGGTTTGGAGATGGGGTTGCTGTAACCCCAAGGAGGTGAGCAGAGAGGAGGAGTTGATTACCGGTCTCCTCTGACTCTCTGGCCCAAATTCCCTGGCTTCACAGGGGGGACAGAGTTTTGCTTTCAGCAACTGAGGGGTCACTTCCAGGCTGATGCGGTTGCCCAGTGGTCCGACAGCCTGACAGGCTGACTGCGGTGTGACCGCCCTTTGTTTCTCCAGAATCTGTACATCAAGAGGTGCATGGCTGCGGGAGCCCATTCAGCACCCTCTCCCAAGGGGGATGGCACATTCCCTGGCTGTACCCTATGACCACCAGGTACTTGAAATGACTGCAAGTTTTTTGCCTTCAAGGAAAAGCTCACATAACCGCTTCTGCCTCATAATGTGTGGGATTTACGATAATGGAAAGACATTATAGAGAACAGGTAGAAAGCTCACCTGTTGGTCTCTATGTAGGAATTTATTTTGCACGAATTCCTCCTACATGAGTAAATAGCAGAGGTTTATTTTCGTTCCCGTGTGTATAGCTGTGGCAGAGGATGTAGGTATGGTGATTTCAAGCCTTCAAAGAAATATTCTGAGAACCCTTAAGAGTTTTCCTGATTGGAACGAAAAGAGACCTGGAAAAGGAGGAAAAGAAAAGGAGGGAGAACGAATGATTATTTCTCAGTAAATTCACCTTCCTGGTTGATTGTTCTGTCTTCTCATTTCTTTTAACTTCTATGTATGTCTAATGAAAAATGTAGAAAGGCTGATTTTTATGCTTTAAAAGATTTTACATCACAAAGAAACTAGAAGTGGCTAACAGAACTTGTTCAAGTCAATGTTACATAGAGAGTTTGATATTAAATTCGTATACTATAGTGGGCTAATCCAAATTTTCTCTTTATTTTTGAGTGAATATTTGTAACATATTTTTGTAGATAATAATTTATCCTTGATATACAAAATTGTGAGAATGGGTACCATTTTTCACCACTTAAATGAATAGATCATACACTTTAAATGACAATGTTGTGTCTTACATGTTGTTTTTTAATTCATTGATTTCCAAAACTTGTGTTTATTTAATTGATTTCTATCTAATAACCAGTGTCTCCCCTTTGTTGTTTCTTACTTTATATTTTATTGATCTATAGTTAATTTTCATTATTATATTAGTTTCAGAGGTACAACATAGTGATTCATAAATGTTTAGCTTGTTCTCCATTTATACTTATTATAAAAGAGTGGCTCTATTCCCCATGCTATACTGTACGTCACTGTAGATTATTGTTTTTATACATAGTGGATTCTTTCTCAGAATATCCTACCAATATTTGGCTCCTGCACCTCCTTGTCTCTCCCTGCTGGCAACCACTAGTCTCTTCTTTAATCTGTGAGTCTGTTTTGTTGTTTATGTTGTATTCAATTTTGTAGATGCAACGTGTAAGTGATAAGCTACCAGGCTTGATTTCTCTGCGGCTTATTTTACTAAGCATAATAACCTCCAAGTCCATCCATGTTCTTGCAAATGGCAAAATTTCATGTTTTGCTGAAATCATCATAAAAAAGGTTTTGTATCCCCTGACCTATTGATGAACACTTAGTTTGACTCTATATCTTGCCTATGGCAAATAACACTGTTATGAACATTGGTGTGCAGTTATTTTTTTGAAATAGTGTTTTTGTCTTCTTCTTATATACCCAAGAGTGAAATTGCTGGATATTATAGTAGTTCTATTTTTAGTTTTTTGTGGAACCTCCATCCTGCTTTCCACAGTAGCTGCACTACTTCACATTCACATCAAGAGTGTACAAGAGGGCTTCCCTGGTGGCGCAGTGGTTGAGAGTCCGCCTGCCGATGCAGGGGACACGGGTTCGTGATCCGGTCCGGGAGGATCCCACATGCCGTGGAGCGGCTGGGCCCGTGAGCCATGGCCGCTGAGCCTGTGCGTCCGGAGCCCGTGCTCCGCAATGGGGGAGGCCACTGCAGTGAGAGGCCCACATACGGCAAAAAAAAAAAAAAAAAAAAAAAGAGTGTACAACAGCTTCCCTTTCTCCACATCCTCACTAACCTTTGTTATTTGTGACCTATTTGATGACAGCCATTCTGAAAAGACTGAGGTGACATATCTCATTGTTTTTGTTTGCATTTTATTGCCTATTAGATATGTTTAGCATCTTTGTGAGTTCTGTCTCTCTGTATTTTTTCCTTGGAAAAATGTCTATTTAAGTCTTATCATTTTGTATAAAAAAGAATTTGTGTGTTGTTCTGATATTGAATTGTATATGCTGTTTCTGTAGTTTAGATATGAACCCTTGCTTGGTCATCTTTTTGGTATTAACCTCTTATGTGCAAATATTGTCTCTACTTCAGCAGGTGGTCTTTTCATTTTGTCTTTGGTTTCCTTTGCTGTGCAAACTCATTTAAGTGTAGTGAAGTCCCATTTGTTTATTTTTGCTTTTGTTTCATTTGCCTTTGTAGAGTGAACCTAAAACTGTTGCTATCATTTATGTTGAAGAATGTTCTGTATTTTCCTCTAGAGGGTTTATGATCCTACATTTAGGTCTTTTTTCAGTTTTGCGTTTATTTTATATGGTGTGCTAAAATACTCTAATTTTATTCTTTTCCATAGTTGACCAGTTTTCCCAGTACCACTTATTGAAGAGACAGTTTTTTCTCCATATTGCCTGCTTTGTCATAAATCAATTAAATATAAGTGTGTGGGCTTCTTTCTGGGATCTCTATTCTATTCCAGTTATCTTTGTGTCTGTTTTTGCTCTGGGCCAGTTCTCTTTGGTTACTGTCGCTTTGCAGTAAAATCTGAAGTCAAGGTGCGTCATGCCTCCAGCTCTGTTCTTTCTCAAGATTGTTTGGCTATTTGGGGTCTTTGTGTTTCTATACAAATTTTAAAATTACTTTTTAAAGTTCTGTGAAAATGCTTTGGTAATCTGAAAGGGATTGCATTAAATCTGTAGATTGTCTTTGGTAGTATGGTTATTTTAACAGTATTAATTCTTCCAGTCCGTGCACCTGCTATATTTTCCCATCTTTTTCTGTTGCCTTCAACTTTTTTCACCAATGGCTGGTAGATTTCTGAGTACATGTCTTTTACTGGCTTAGGGGTGTTTGTTCCTAAGTATCTTATTGTTTTTGGCGTGATTGCATACGGCATTGTTTTCTTATTTTTTTTTTTTTTTTCTTCCTGACAGCTTTGAGTTTTGTTTTTTTTTCTTCTTTATCTAATTCCTTCAGGTGTAATGTTAGGTTGTTTATTTGATATTTTTCTTGTTTCCTAAGAATAAGCTTGTATCACTATAACTTCCCCCTGTGAACTGCGTTGGCTGTGTCCCATAGATTTTGGATCATTGTGTGTTCATTTTCATTTGTCTTGGGTATTTTAAGAATCCCTCTTCCCCTTTTCTTCCCTTCATATGTGATGTGAGGACTATCTTTAATATTATGTTTGGATTTCTTTCAGTTTTGTGTGTGTGTGTGTGTGTGTGTGTGTGTGATTATTTAAGTTGCTGAGCTCTTCATTTCACATGGACACTAACAACCCTGCATTGTTACTCTGCTCCCCCACAGTTACTGAATTTGACCTTGTATTTTACATCTACTTGTTTCGTGTGCCCCTTAACTTCTTATTGTGAATATACATGATTTTATTACTGTTTTCTTTCATCCTTCCTATTAGCTGTGTACATGGTTGATTTACTGCCTTTGTTGAATATTGGCCTTCTCTGATGAGGCTTTTCCTTTAGTAAGTTTTCTTTCCTAATTTTTATGTTTCAGTCGCTCCTCAGAAAGCTATGACAGATGCATTCCAGAAATTTCTGATTGTGGTTTTAGGTAAGACGTTTTAGGTTGTCGTTGAAGTTCTTCAGTTTCAGTGAACAAATAAACTTATTTGAAAAGTTAATTGGATGAAAATAATGGTTATCTAAAACATTACATATTCTTTCATTCACCATATGTTTTCATAGCAGTCTTAAATTTGTTCTTTGTGACATTTATGAGAAAAACGACAGCAAATATTATTGTCCCCAGTGTTTAGATGTAGAATGACTGGCCTCAGTTCATACAGGAAGTGGTTGATCCACTTCGTCCTCAGTTGCTTGCTTATCATACAGAATAGTGTAGTGATCATAAGCCTTGGACACCTGTGTTTGAGTCCTAACATTATCTCTTAGATTTTGTTGTTGTTGCAATTTTATTTTTTTCTAGCCAGAGACATTTAAAGGTATTTCATATCTCTAAGCTGCAATTTCTTTATCTGCATATAGGGTTAGTAATTCAGCTTACCACCAATTGGGGGATATTGTAAGAGTAAATGAGATGATGAATGTAAAAAGCTTAGAATTATGCCTGAAACATAGTAAGCAGACAAAATATATTGACTATTATTATTACCATTGTTTTCTTCTTGAAGAGTTTATTAGACTATCTTTTTGGAGTCAGTTTAATTTCAGTTTTCATTGCTGATGTATTGGGTGAATATGATTCTTATATACTAACTAGCTATGTTTTTGTGAGCCTTGAAACTGGTCATGCTATTGAATAGCGTTGATTGTGTTCCCTATCCAGTTATACAGTGGTGAGAATATCACAGGCTGTGCCCAAAGGAAACTTTATGATTAGTAGATTCCCGGAACAGAATTGTTCCCCTGCTTCACAACCCTGCAGGGTTAGAGACTGAGCAATCCTAGCTAAGTTGTCAGAGACCTTATTGGCTTGTAAGAGTTGACCGTGGATTGGTCTTGGCCTTCCAGCCTGGGCAGTCCTTCCAGTGAAGTTTGACTTCCCTGGTCATCAGGCACAATCTCCATCAGCTGTCAACTCTGGGTAACAACCTTTAAGAACCAAACTAAATGCCTGTGCTGTTTGTGCCTAATATGCCAAGGTACTCCTTATATGTACACAAAACCCCTTAGACCAAAAAGCCTGGTGGCTCTAGCTTGCCTTGAGGAAAGCTGTATTGTCCAAAGGGTACATGGGCCAGTTTCTGCCAGTAGAAAGTTCAGATGCTCTCTCTCTCTTTCTCTGAATCCAAAGCTTTGTTCATTGTATCTGGTAGAATTTTCATCCAAAGGAGTAGCCACTTGCCTTACTTCTAGTAGGAAGTATCTGTTATAGTCCAGTGGTATCTCTCCCAGGTTTGAACTCACTTTGACCCCCACCTAATGCCTTCCTATTTAATTGCATTGTGATTGAACATTTTTGTTTCCACAGCTTTTAATTTCTATGTCCTTATTCCTTAGTTCTTATTTCTAAGATCATAAACTTTTTAAACCAAAGTTGATACTTCTTATATGTCTTCATGAATAATTATAGTAAAAACTGAAGTGTTAGATGAGGGAACTTCTAGGAAAATGCTCTTATTTTCTGCTTTTAGAAGTCAAAAGAATGTCTAATTATTCAATGCCACCATTGTATATAGGAAGTTTTAGAACAAGAAATTGATCTGAATTGATCCTTGTTAACTTTATTACAGAAAGTGGTAAAACAGCTGTGGCATATAGACCCTGTGAAGAGGTCACAGATGCCAAAACTGAAGACAAACTACAGGATTTAATTCAATAATGTGGAGATAAAAGCTCAAGGGGTACAGAGCCAGTGTAGCCATAATTCAAAACAACCAGCAGGATTTGGAAGACTTCAGCATATCTACTCACTTCTGGCTTCCTTAGGAAAAGGTTAAATTGCTTTTAAGGCAGGGAATTTCTAGGACTTTTCCAAGTCCTGGGCCTTGTCTCTGGCCCCTTATTTGAAGTTTGGAGAGCAGGATTGAGGGCCACCAGTGTACATCTACAGTTGTGGACACAGGAGAAGACACAGGCTTTTTAGAACTCCCTTCAAATAGAATTGCAGGGATTTGGGAACAAAGTAACTATGGTCTTAAGTGTGATTATGCTACACTGTTTAAAAACTATTCATGCCTTTCAAGTAAAGTATATTACACAGGTCTCAGCATCTCATATATATCTTGTGTTAAATATTTTGCCAAAGAACCTTTCTGTAAAACAATTATGTGGATGCCTTGAATTAGGGATTAAGTTGTCAACGTAATTTCTGAAAGAAATCATTAATGTACTGCATATAGGATTTTTATTTAAGCGGAGCAAAAATGTGTTTCATGTCATTGAGAGCTTAATTTTTGGCTAGATTTCTGATTATTTAACTCACCCCAATGTTGCAAAGTTTGTTTTGAAGGGAAGAAGGTAGAGAAAGAAAAGGTGGTTATGTTCTGAAAAATGAAAAAAAAATTCGAAAGTTTTTTCCTGTACAAACTAATTATTTTAAATCAATTTAAATCAGTCAAGGGAACTTGAAACATATCCATATTTGGGCTTTAAGAAGTCTAGCTTCCTATGAAATGTGAGAGGAAAGGGTTCCGTATTGATACTAAAGGTTTTGGAAACCTGATTATAACAACAAATCCACTCCTAAATGAGGCTAACATTGGAATCAGTTCCATTTAGAAACCATCATGTTCTAGGCACTTGAAATAAGTGAAGCTCCTTCCCTCTTGGAGTTTAGGTGTTAAAGGTGTACCAGACAATTAACAGGGAGTAAAATTAGATAGATTATGAAAAGGACTGTGAAGAAATTAAACTGGGTGCTAGTTAGAGTATTTCAAGAACATGACTTAACATGCTGACTTTAACATTCTAAGTGTCTTCTCCATATGTTCACACAGGGTAGGCCTGTGAAAAGTGACACGGTAGTTTTTTCTAGATTAATGGCTCTGTTGGGACAAGGTGGGATGGGGGAAGTTTTCCCATGTTAATGTAAAGGGCCATTCACGTGGTTTTAGACTCTCTTCCCCAGAATGAATTGCTCACCTGCCCCAAACCCCTTCTACAGAAGTTCTGGAGTCATCCCTGATTCAGTGGTGACCCCTAATAATAGAGTGGTGTATGAATAATGAGACGTGAATACTGAGAGTTTGGAGGAAATGGCAACATTTTCGAATAATTGTAAGGTGTGTTCCCCTCCCTTCACCCTAACTGGTGCTCATTTTGCAGGTCAGCTACTTTTCATGTCAGCCGTGTGGCCAAAGGGAGCAAGAATGTCACTCAGACTTCAGCTTTGAGGAGGAAGAGTTCAGATTGCCAGAACTGGACTAGCACTATTGAATTTCCCAGAATGCCAGGTCCTTTGGTTTCCACGGGAAGCTCTGCATCCTTCGCTCTCCCCTCCAACCCTGGGCTGCTGGAGTTTGGGGCCACTCGTGTCTGCAGGCCAAATCCCCCCTCATTGTTTGGGGCCACGGAGGGCAGGGCAGGGTTGGGAAGAGGGCCCGGCAGGAGGTAATTGTCGGCTTTGCAAGGGGAAGGATGGCTTGCGCCCTGGGGACTCTGGGGAAAAGGCCCACTCTGGTTGCGCGGATTGATTCTCCGCACGAGCCTAATAACTGTGGCGTAAGTAAAGACGTCATAAATACCGGGTGGGACGGTAGGCGGGGGCGGGGCGCGCGGTTGCTAACGTGAGCCGTCGCGTCGGCGCCGACATAGCGGTTCAGCTGGGACGCAGGATGTGGCTCCGGCTCCTCACTGGCCTGGGTCACTGCCCCTGGAGCCGCCGCATGTTATGTCCCGGCTGCGCCATTGGTTGCCACGGCTCTTCCTCACATGGAAACGACGGTGGCTTCTAGTCCAGGCAGTTCAGCCTCCAGAGTGCGCCCTGGGCCCCGTCCAGGTGACCCCCAACACCCCGAGGCTGACAGAGACTTGGCCTTCACAGGCCTCAGACCCTCCTCCAAATTGCCCCATGCCTTTCCACCCCTGGCAGAAGCCGTGGGCTTTAATTACTTAACGTCCTTGTCTCCAGTCCAGATGTTGGCCCCGCCTCACCCGGAGTTGACTGAGACTGAGGTTCCATACCCGAACACGGATTCGGTTGGAGAGCTGCCTACAGGGCCAGATCAGTTTGCTGTTCCACGTCAGGATCTGAATAACAAGCAAACCCAACAGCAAAAGCTCCCAGAGGCAGTTCCAATGCTAGACTGGGATCAGAATCAGCCCATGGTTTTCCTCGACACAAAAGTAAAACTAAACACATAGGTCTAGACGAGGCTGAAGGTCAGCAATCATCTGAAATACTTGTTCCACCCCTAGGTAATAATAGCTCAAAACCAATAAAGTTTATATTTTTACCCTCAAACCTGAAGAAAGATCTAGTTCAGCATCAACAGCTTGACAAAATTATTGTTGGAACTATAGGCCACTTTCAAAAAAACACTCAGGGTCTAGACCAACAGTTGCAGGGTGATTATTTACATCCCAGTATGGATGTCATTTATCCTAAGGAGTGCCAACCTAGGGATTTTGGGGAGAGCCCAGCTGAACCTATGGAACCCCCTGAGGAAGCTGACATTTCTGATCCCAGCAGGACGGCCCAGTGCTAAGTTTGATCACTTGATTAAGGTGGTTTCTTCCATATCTCTCCAAGGTAAAGTTATTTTTCCCCTTGGTAATTGAAAAGTGATCTGTGGGGTAATACTTTAGGATCAGTGAAGATCCTACTTTCAAACAACTCTTCACCCAACTGTGCATCAATGATAATCTTTGTCTGAATCGATTGTTACATTGATAGTTGCAAAATGACACTTTCTTATTCTATGGTCCATTTTGCATTTATTAGCTGACATTATTCTATACAGAAGAGCTCCCCCACTTTTCATTTTGAGTGTCACTATGAACTCATGTGCTTTTTTAAAAATTAACTGTTATACCTTATTATAATGATAATGTTATTCTTTGGAATATTCCTTTTGTCTAAATTTGGCCAATGCAATCTCTGTTATTGTTTAACCACATGATGCTTTTTTATTACTAGAATAATTTCTAATATATTACTACTGACAAGTAGGAACTGAGAAAGGGACTCCAGAAGGTGCGGTCTTATTCAGACTCTTGGAAGTCTGCCTTCTTCCTGTGTACTCTCAACCCAAAGTGAGGCTTTGGGGTTGGAAGGAGATACTTCTGACTTAAACTACAGAACAATGTCAACCAAATCTAATCCCTATTCCCTTTTTTCTAGGCATACCATACCTACTGCCATCCTATTCCTTCTGTTGGGCACATCTCTCCTCCTCTATATTTATTTACAACAGTCAAGAGCAGCAATTAGCCAAACAGCCCCAATTCAGTTTTCCAGTCCATATGCCCCAAGAACTCCTTTTTGCACTGGTCTGTGGTGGCCTTGGCCTGCCTATTCTACCTACTCAAGTAACTCTTTTAGCATGAATTTAATTACCTGTGTTTCCATTTATAGGATCTTACCTATCCGTATGACCTGCTGCCTCTGCCAACTTAAAAATACCATTGAGGTTGTCTGTAAGAGAGTCAAGCTGTGTTCTGACAGTGGATGCATGACAGACTTCACACGTTGTGGTGAGTCCCAGCTGCGGGATAATAAATTTTTAATTTTATTTTTAATCGATGATAAATTTAAAAATTAATTTAAAATTTAAATTAATGATGTAATTTCTTTATTTTAATTCATTCATTCAGAGTTCCAGCTCCCTAAGTTTCTAAGAACTACCCCCTTGGTAAGAATCAGAGTCTTGTTTACATTATTAAGCTAATAGTTGCTCAGTTACATTGTTAGCTTAATAACGTAACTGATCCACATACATAAACGGACAAGAGAAAGGAATGGAAGCAGGAAGGGAATTAACATTAATGGCCACATACCCTAGGCTGTGCTCTCTGCAAATGAGAACTTATTGATATAGTGCATTACAGTTTGTAAACTGATTTTATATACATTAGGTCTCAAGTGCCATTTGTCTTATGAAACAGGTGTAAATATATTTTCATTTATTTTGTTTGTTTCTGCAGTTTTATGAAGAGTACAAGTGATGCTGTTTTATGTCCTATTTGGAGCCTGAGATTTCTGGTTCCATAACCAGAAGCTGCTACTTAGCCCTTCTAATGGAATGGAGAGCTAGCTTATTCTTAGACTGTCCAGCTCTGAACATGCTCTGAATCTCAAGCTTTTCTATCCACAAAACACTCAGGGGCTTTCAACTATTTTTCTATATATTAGATTTATTGGCACTAACTTGGTGACTTCCAAAATGTGCTTTCATGCCCATGTAGCTTGAATACAGGTCTCTATCACTGATCTAGAGCACATCGTACATAATAACACTTTGCTACTTATATAAAGACAATATTGCTGATTTTTCAACACAATATTTTTTTGTCTGTGGCACACACCTTGTGGGATCTTAGCTCCACAGCCAGGGATTGAACCCGGGCCACAGCAGAGAAAGTGCCGGGCCCTAACCACTAGAACACTAGGGAACTCCAAAACATTTTTTTTTACTAGTTGTATTACTCCCTTCTCCCCCAGAAGTGGGCAGAAAAGACATTTTTAATTTCCTTTTACAGGTGAGGAGAAACAAGATCAGAGGTGTTAAGTGCTGTGACCCTAGTGCCCCAATTTCCTCTCCCCAGTTTGGGGCTCTCTGCAAACCCATGCTCCTCCTTTCTCATGACCCTTCCCTCCTCCTTTGACCCTCAGGAAAAATACTTTTAATCCTTTTGGAAGAGAAGCCCAGCTACACAATGGTACACATCACCTTCACAGTCAGAAGCCTTGGATGGTTCCCCAAGTAAAGCTGGAAATATTAGAAGTAAAGTGAAATGAAAACAAAGAAGCCATCTGAGAGAAGTTGCTTTTTCCCTTCTGCATTTTGGACCTCAAGTATTATTCCATTGATTTGTTGAACATTCCACATTGGCATACAACTGGGCAAAACTCTTATACCCCAGATCCCTGCCCAAATTTTGCAAAGAGCTCAGGTGGACATAGTGTTTTTTTTTTTTTGTTTTTTTTTTTCTGTATAGAGCTTTCTGTTATGAGGGCTGGGATATATGGAAGCAGGGGCTGAGCAAAGGACTCGGTGGGTGGGTGGAGAAGGAAGTGTCCAGATGACGACCTGTTAACGGTGGCTGTTGTGGTCATCTGTGATAGTAGCAAGGACACGAGCACACTAAAGAAGTGGCTAGAGGAAGCCTCACACTCCTCTGCTTCTGAGGAAGGATAGGATGGGGTATATAAATTTGAGCAGAGTCCCAGTAGATCTGCAGAGAGTCCAGCTGAGTAGGGGAATATTTGTCTTCCAGCCTTGGATTTTCTTCAGTACTGGTCCCTGCAAACCAGTGGAGTAATCCTGAATGTAGTTAGTGTATTTCACACTACAGAATTTTCTGAGTAGATAGCCACTTTTTCGAGAGATACCTTTTTCGCATTTTGTTGTTGCCAGTCATAGGCTTAAGTGTGTGTTTCTTTTTCTCCTAAGTGTCACTCAAACGTTGAGTGATTCCTAATTTATTTGTCTGTGGACTGACTAAAAGCTGTCCCATCAGTCTTCAGTGATCAAAAACAGTTATTTTTGACAGATGAAGAAACATCTATAGGGAATGCCGAAGGATCGTTGATGAAGGTGTTACAAGCCTGGAAGAAGAACAGCAGCGAGCTGACTACTGAGTCAGAGAGGGCATCCTCAGATAAAGTCCTGTCAGCTTATCAGTCTTCATGAATGAGCAGCTGGACTTTAATAAGAGAAGTGATATTACCAGTGCACTGAATTACATACTGCCTTTTATCTCAGAGGGAAATCTAGGAGATGTGGAATCAACATTATTACCATTCATTCAACTTCTTTTTTCAAATACACAAGATGGAGACATGCCACTGGGAATTTTGAAAATCAATACGAGGAGCCCTTCTGTTAAACTTGTACCCAACAATTCAACTAATAAAAATAAATAGAAGAAACTTCACTTTCTGGAAAAGTTTTAGATGCAGAAAGTGAAGAAAAATTTGATGAGGTTAAAAAGGAAGGAAAACCTGCCACGCATACGCGTTCCAACCATTTAAGTGCCATGTTTTTTACAATTTTTTTTACTAGTTGTATTACTCCCTTCTCCCCCAGAAGTGGGCAGAAAAGACATTTTTAATTTCCTTTTACAGGTGAGGAGAAACAAGATCAGAGGTGTTAAGTGCTGTGACCCTAGTGCCCCAATTTCCTCTCCCCAGTTTGGGGCTCTCTGCAAACCCATGCTCCTCCTTTCTCATGACCCTTCCCTCCTCCTTTGACCCTCAGGAAAAATACTTTTAATCCTTTTGGAAGAGAAGCCCAGCTACACAATGGTACACATCACCTTCACAGTCAGAAGCCTTGGATGGTTCCCCAAGTAAAGCTGGAAATATTAGAAGTAAAGTGAAATGAAAACAAAGAAGCCATCTGAGAGAAGTTGCTTTTTCCCTTCTGCATTTTGGACCTCAAGTATTATTCCATTGATTTGTTGAACATTCCACATTGGCATACAACTGGGCAAAACTCTTATACCCCAGATCCCTGCCCAAATTTTGCAAAGAGCTCAGGTGGACATAGTGGGTTTTTTTTTTTGTTTTTTTTTTCTGTATAGAGCTTTCTGTTATGAGGGCTGGGATATATGGAAGCAGGGGCTGAGCAAAGGACTCGGTGGGTGGGTGGAGAAGGAAGTGTCCAGATGACGACCTGTTAACGGTGGCTGTTGTGGTCATCTGTGATAGTAGCAAGGACACGAGCACACTAAAGAAGTGGCTAGAGGAAGCCTCACACTCCTCTGCTTCTGAGGAAGGATAGGATGGGGTATATAAATTTGAGCAGAGTCCCAGTAGATCTGCAGAGAGTCCAGCTGAGTAGGGGAATATTTGTCTTCCAGCCTTGGATTTTCTTCAGTACTGGTCCCTGCAAACCAGTGGAGTAATCCTGAATGTAGTTAGTGTATTTCACACTACAGAATTTTCTGAGTAGATAGCCACTTTTTCGAGAGATACCTTTTTCGCATTTTGTTGTTGCCAGTCATAGGCTTAAGTGTGTGTTTCTTTTTCTCCTAAGTGTCACTCAAACGTTGAGTGATTCCTAATTTATTTGTCTGTGGACTGACTAAAAGCTGTCCCATCAGTCTTCAGTGATCAAAAACAGTTATTTTTGACAGATGAAGAAACATCTATAGGGAATGCCGAAGGATCGTTGATGAAGGTGTTACAAGCCTGGAAGAAGAACAGCAGCGAGCTGACTACTGAGTCAGAGAGGGCATCCTCAGATAAAGTCCTGTCAGCTTATCAGTCTTCATGAATGAGCAGCTGGACTTTAATAAGAGAAGTGATATTACCAGTGCACTGAATTACATACTGCCTTTTATCTCAGAGGGAAATCTAGGAGATGTGGAATCAACATTATTACCATTCATTCAACTTCTTTTTTCAAATACACAAGATGGAGACATGCCACTGGGAATTTTGAAAATCAATACGAGGAGCCCTTCTGTTAAACTTGTACCCAACAATTCAACTAATAAAAATAAATAGAAGAAACTTCACTTTCTGGAAAAGTTTTAGATGCAGAAAGTGAAGAAAAATTTGATGAGGTTAAAAAGGAAGGAAAACCTGCCACGCATACGCGTTCCAACCATTTAAGTGCCATGTTTAAACTCTACATCTTTCAAAAGAAATTGGAAGCTGCCCAACCACAGAAAGACAGCCTAGGAAAGATTGAGAGTACAGAGAAAAAGCTGCTGAGAGTGAACAGGGTCCTCAGCGGCCCAAGGGGCATACAGAAGATGCACCTCAAAGCAGTAGGAGATGAGAGCGTCAGCAGCAAACAGAATGCCCAGCCATCTGTGGCGAACACTGCCGAAGAAAGAAGGCTCCAGAGGCCATCCCCCAGAAAGCTGAAACAGCTTCTTATGGTGCAGAGGCCCAGGAAGCTGGTGGGAAAGTCGTCCAATGCAGAGTCTTCATTCATAAAGCAACACAAGGTGGCAGGCTCCTCTTCCCTGAAACAGTGCTTCAAGGGCAGGCCTTCTGCCTCCATCCCTCCACAATCCCCATCTGAGGTTAAAAGCAAATCAAAAGGCTTTTCCCACACTATTTGTGTTTTAGAAGCTGTAAAGGGTAGAGGTAGAAATATTGAGGCTCCTGAACTAATCTCACCTTCTGGTGAAAATTACATCTTCCATAAAACTCAGTCTCATCGGGTCCACAGAAAACTCAAAGTCAAAAGGAGTCGAAAGTTCAGAAAGACAAGGTCACTCAATAGAATGATGCTTGCAAGCTCTCCATTCTCTGTAGCGAGGAGTCTCATAAATTCCCCTCCACGAGAGGCTGTTTCACCTTCAAGAGAAGTGACTTCTCAGGAAAATCCTTTTCTAGCATTATTTTCTCTTTCAGACCATTCTACAGAACATACTACTTCAGAAAACAATACTGCACAAAATGTTTCTGAAGGAATTATTTCTAGAGGAAACTCTACTCTGCCAGGAGGAAACGGCCCTGGAAACACTACCCATAGGAACGTCTTCACTGCACATTGTACTGTTGCTGCAGACAACAGTATGCCAACTGTTCAACACAACAACAAAACACAATGGGAGTACCACAACACGGGCACTGAATTATCCTCCAAGCCCACAGGCTTCACTTTCCCAGGGCTCACATCCCCCGGTGATCAAGTTGAAACTCAGCTAAACCAGCAACTACAGTCCCTCATTCCCAACAATGACATGTGAAGGCTCATTTCTCATGTTATCCAGACTTTGAAAATGGACTGCTCGGAGACCCACGTGCAGCTGACCTGTGCCAAACTCGTGTTTCAAACAGGCCTCCTGATGAAACTTCTCAGCAAGCAGCAAGAAGTAAATGTTTTCAAAGCGGAATGCCATACGGAGCAGTGGGAAACTGACAACTATATCAGTGAGAGCACAGAAGCCCAGAGTGAGAAGGAGGAGCAGGAGTCAAGTGAGGTGAGGATAACCCCTGACACATGGGAGCTGGGCTTTTACTCAGTTTAGGACATGCCATTGACGTGCCCAAGCAGGAATGCCATGGATTCCTAGTCTGTATGTTATCTTCAGCCGTGAAACTGGCTGAGACAGTGATCTCCCACTTTGCTCGTTTAGAGAGCGTGCCACTATTCCTAGGGTAGACAAGAAAAGGCGTAACACAAGGTAAATAATGTGTAGATAAATAAACTGTAGAAGAAAATGCTAATGATAAGATTGATAACATTAAATTTGGCTTGTTCTTATAGAAGCTACTCGCCTGAAAGGTTGGGTTTTATAGTATTTTAAGAATAGTTAACTATCATTTAGAATAGGATTAAAAATAGTTCGCTTTCATCCCTTCCATCTCCTTATTTAAAAAAAAAAAATGTTATTTATTATTTTTAGCTCACAAAAGAAGTTCCAGGATATGGCTATAACAACAAACTCATCTTGGCAATATCTGTAACTGTAGTAGTGATGATTTTGGTTACAATTCTCTGTCTCATTGAGGTAAAGATGATAATTAATTCAGATTCAGAACCCACAAACTGAGAATCAAAATTAATTCAGATTCAGAACCCACAAACTGAGAGTCAAAGCCACCTTTCCTGCTACTAGTACTTGATTGTTCTCTTTAAACATGAAGACTCAATACACATTATTCTTTTACTAAAACGTATATTCCCAGGATTTTTTTGTTTGTTTTTGTTTGTGTTTTCTTTTTTTTTTGTCTACGTTGGGTCTTCATTGCAGTGTTCAGGCTTCTCATTGTGGTGGCTAGTCTTGTTGTGGAGTTCGGGCTCGAGGCGCACGGGCTCAGGAATTGTGGCACATGGATTTAGTTGCTAGGCAGCATGTGAGACCTTCCCAGAGCAGGGATCAAACCCGTGTCCCCTTCACTGGCAGGCGGATTCTTAACCACTGTGCCACCAGGGAAGTCCCCACAGGATTTTTAAAGGAACTCCACTCCCATGAGATCTCTATGGAATTGGATCCATGGTAACAAGCCATTGGACAGTTTTGACAACTGAAGTTTATAAGAAGACCAGAATTGACATGATAGTAAAATTTCTTCAACACAAAAAACTATCCTGATTTGATGTACTCACCAGTCACTCTCATTGTACTGTTGATTTCTTTACTTGTTGGCTGAAATGATGAGAGATATAGGATCTCCATACTCATAGAGCTATCAGTCACCCTGGGAGGGCTAAAAGGATATGCCTAAAAGATAAAAGTGTGATCTCGTCAATTCCTTAGGTTTACTTAGCAGCTTTCTTCTCCGGTGTATTAGGAATTGTGTAGATATGTTCCATTAAAACATTGCAAGTAAAATCCTGCAGCAGGCTACCCTAATGTATGTCATATTTATAGTAGTCTATTCCTGGAGCTAGCCTGTTTACCTTTTGTTCAGTTACATAATGGTTTATTACTTTTCCCAAAAGGCAGTTGCTAACATTAAAAGAGTGACTTTAATAAGCTGACAATCTTGATTCTACCCTACCAATCCAACCTACTTTATTGACCTTTTCTCTTGTAATGGCAGCCCCCCATTCCAGCCAAAGCCGCTCCTCACTATACGCTAGTTACACCATACCCATTCCTACTTTTGTCTGTGCCTTTTCCCATGGAAAATTCCTTTATTTTGCTTTGCCTGTGGAAGTCCTATGAATCTCTCAAAAACCAACTCAAGTTCAGATATCTTCCTTCATAAAGACTTCCCTGGATACTCCAGCCCTCCTGATCCTTGTCCTGTGAGGTTTGTCACCAGTTCTTAGGAGCCATAACAAAGCAGTCCCCTCCCCTCAGAACTCACAAAAGTGGTAAGCAGTTTTTTTAAAGGCAGGCCCCCAGGAGAGAAACACCAAGGTTAGCACATCATGGAGCTGAGCAGAGATGTGTAAGGGCCAATGGCTTCCTGGCCTAACAGACTTGAATAAAACCTGACATGATGTACTAATTTCTCAAGAGAAATGTGTCTATCTGCACGAGGGTTGGTCAGTAGTGAAAGCAAAGAAAAGGTGAGGAGAGACCAACGTGGGCAGTGCCCATCCTCACATTGCCCGAGAGTAGAGATGGCACATTAGGCAGCATAACTGAAGAGTCAGACCCACCAGCCAGGCTGTGCTTGTTGAGGAGCTGAATGGATCCAGCTACCTCAGACCTTCCCATTAAATTCTTGATTCAGCTGATTCCTTTTCTAATTCTGTTCTCACCACGTAGCCTTCGATTGTGTGACTGTGCTTGAGTGTGCCACGGAGGCTTGTCTCCACAGAAGGTCATTCACTGACTGTGCAGGCATGGATGCCCTGTGTGTAGAACAGATGTATTTCTCATTGTCAAGTAATAATTTGGCATTCTGATTTTTGACCAATCCTGTGATATTGATAAAGTGAGACTGCCACAACAGGAAGACATGAGTTCTCGCTTGGTGAGGAAGAGGATGATTTCTGAACCTCGGAAGCTGGGGACTAGCAGCATGGGGTCAGCTTGCTAGTCATTGGCCATTGCCTAGACTGTACCCTCTACATCTCCAGGTGGCATATGGCCTTTTGCTTTTTTACAATTTCTGTAAAGTCCCCTTTTTAGTGTGTTTAACTTCTATGCAGTTTAACCTTGCATATGTTTTCTTTTGTTTTGATTTCACCTGCGAGATCTTAGTTCCCCAAGTAGGGATTAAACCTGTACCCTTGGGAGTGAAAGCGAGGAGTCCTAACCATTTATTCCTCTCCCCACTTATATGATAAGCTTTTTGAAGACAGGGGCCATGCAGTGCTCTTCCTATGGTAGACAATAATGGTGTTCAACTGAAGAGAGATGAGGCGTTACATCAATTCCACAGTGAGGAATAATGCAGCCGAATATTTATTTGAAGTAGCATAGAGTCCAGCAATAGACCCATGTTTTCTTAAGACCTTTGAAATGTCATGTTTTAATATTCGAATCAGAGAGAAAAAAATGAACTAACGGTGATAGAATAGCTGCCTAACTATTTGGGGGGTAAATAATAGCAGATCCCCATTTTTCATCTTAAAAAGACATATTTCCATAAATGTGAAGAAAGACCACATAAACGTATTAGAAGAAAGTAAAAGCAATAGTTTTATAATCTTATGGTGGGAAAGAGCCTTCAGAGACTGATGCCACAAGCAGAGCCTTTGATATATTCCACCATCTTGTCTGTGACACCAGCTTAGCACTGATTCATGTCAAGCGTAAGAGGAAGAGTTTTCCATATATTGTCTGATTTAATGCACACAGTCCTGTAAGGACAATATAACTATACCTCCTTCATAGATGAAGGAGATCAACGTAAGGCCCCAGTGGCCAGACCAAAAGCAGAAGCCAGTTTCACCCGACTGCAAAGCTTGTGCTCCCTACTCCATTCTTTTGTCTTGTCTCCTTGGAGACAAAAAAAAAACTGGAAAGATTCGAAACACTGAAATTCAATGAAAGCCAGTATTTCTTTACTATAAGGAGATTTTTGTTTGTTTGTTTGACCATGGCAGGGTTTGGCCATGCTGTGCAGCTTGTGGGATCTTAGTTGCCTGACCAGCGATTGAACCTCGGTCCACAGCAGTGAAAGAGGCAAGGCCTAACCACTGGACCATCAGGGAACTCCAAGAGTTTTATAAGTCAACAAGAAGAAGACAAACAGTCCAGAGAAAAAGGGGACAAGGGCTGTGAAGAGTAGGATGTGTGTTGACAGTCAGCCACCATATCTGCCCGACCTCTCGTCATGGCTAGTGTGCGGTGTGTTTTGTTAGCCAAGCCTTTGTCACCTCATGACGTAAAAATAATCCATAATATTTTATTCAAGTACTTTAGTAATCTGTCTAGAATTTGTTGTATTGTTTTTTTCGTGTGGTTGAGGTAAAGGATCTAACATTTTCCCCCTATATGCAGATCTAATAGCTTTCAAACCTTTCACTGAATGGTTTAGTCTCTCTTCCCTGGTCTAATATATTATCTTTATGTGGACTCTATTCTGTGATCCAGTTATCTTGTCCTGTACCAGTACCAATATCACACTGCTTAATTCCAGTTGCTCTATAACGTATGTTATATCTGGAAGGGCAAGATCCTACTCTTTGACTTTCTTTTTCATACATTTCATAACTATTTTTACATATATTTTCTACCAAATGTCTGCTGGCCAGGTTTTATTTAAAAATTATTTTGGCTATAAATGGATTGCATTGAAATTGGAGGTTACTGTGAGGAGAATTGACCTCTTTACAACCTTCTAGGAGGATGGTATCTCATGCCATGTAAGTACATCTTCTTAATGTCCTTCAGACAAATTTTAATATTTTCATCACATAGGTCTTACAAATTTTTGGTTAAGTTTATTCCTAGGTACTTTATGCATTTCTATTGATATAGTAAATGGTATGATTTTTCTGTTCCTTAGTTACTTATTTGTGTTATATGGGAAAGCTATTGAGGCTTATATGTGGATCTCTTGATTTTGTATGGAGCCATCTTACTCATGTTGCTTCCAATAAAATTTTGGTTGATTCTTTTGGTCTTTCAGGTCCCCCATTTCATGTGCAAATATTTTTGTCTCTTCCTTTCCAATACTTTGTTTTTCTTATCATGCTGATTAAGACCTCCTCCACAATGATCAATAGTAGCAGTAATCATGGGCATCTTACTCTTGGTCTTGACTTTAAAACAATGCTTAGGTTTCTGCTCTATACTTTTATTTTCTTTTCCTACTTCTAAGAGTTTTTCTTAGGAATTATGTGTTGAACATTATCTAAAACAGTCAATAAAATATATCGCCTGCTGCATGCAAGTCCCTATGTTAGGTACTGTGGAAGAGCCAAAGGATTATTAAACAGGCTAGAATTCCTTTCCTTAAAAAAGTTATCATCTCACTGGGTAGATAAGATTTAAAGTAAAAAGGAATGAATAAGGATTTGGAAATAGTTGTAATGGCTAATCATGATCACGTTTTCTTTTAAAACGGATTTATTCTCATAGAATTGCAAAAGAGCAGGATAGAAAAAGAGGCAGAAGGTAAATATTGGTTTTGAAAGCAGAATTTTACAACTAGAGGACAACTTAGAACTCATTTATTTCAATTTCCTGACCAAAGGCAGGAAGAATGTCTAATTACCCTAAAGGTTTACCCTAATTTATTTATTAGCAGAATTAGCTCCCCAGCCTAAGCTGACTTAGAACAGGACTGGCACCGATTCATCTGCTTTCACTAGTCCTTTAAGGAAAGAAGGTGGATGGGGAGAGGTTTTGGTTGTACTTGTTCCTGCTGGCCTGAGGCTGGGTTCCTAGGCAGCAGGCCAGTCCAGAGGCCTTCTAGGAGGCTCCAGGATAGGGAAGGCCACATGGTTGGGGATGTAGGGGCTGGCCTCACTCAAAGCTGACAAAAGGTAGAACATATGAGTCCCTTTTGTAATTTGGCAAGGAAACTTCGCTTCTCATCCTACTGTTTTTTATGCCCCTACTCTCTATTCCCTTTATCCAAACCTGATAGAATTTTAACCGGGAGAAACTTTAGACAGTAGTTTATCTCTTCCGTTTATAATAAGGAAATGGAGAAGGAGAATGGGAAAATATCTTGCCCATTGTTCATACTGCTAGTGATTATCAAAAAGAAGAGGGTCCCTTTCCACTGAGGACTTCTCTACTGATCACACTGTGCTTGGGCTGTGAGCTACGTTTTATGTCACAATTCAGTATACACATACTATATGGACATAAGTAGTTTCTGAAAGAAACTTATTGTGCACTCTGATTTTTTTCTCTTCTATTTGTATTCAGAAAGAATATTTTGTGTTTCACTGCTGGTCCTGGCCTTTAAACTGATCCCACAATTCATTGACACCTCAGTGACAGCCTGCAGTATCAAAGTCAGAGAGGAATACATAACATTGCTCGTTGGTTTCAGGGATTTACTTGGTGTGATTCAACTTATAGGGTAGAGCAGCCAGGAAAATAAAAGCACCTTCTCCCCACACCCACACCCCCAGCAAATGCTGCACGTGCAACTATGTCCGAAGCGGACTGGTGTGAAACGCATCTAGAGAGTAACGTGTTTCTGCCCAGCGCCGTTGTGCAGTGTTTTCTCTGCACGATGGCACTTGGCCAAGGACCAAGAAAGGTGAGTGGGGCTGAAAATCCTGCCTATACTCCATGCTAGTCTACATGTAAAGGTCTCCCCAGAGACACTAAGGGGCCATTTTGGACAGACACAGAGAACTTCTGGAAAGCCAGCATGCATGCAGTGATTTTCAAGATCCCGGGTCTGTTGTGATTTTGCTCATTGTGATTATGGACAGAGGTACCCATTTAGTGCTAATAAGACCAGAGATAACACATTGTGAGAGAGATGAAAAATGACATGTAACACTAACTGTGTGTGTTTTCCTGCAAGGGGCTTTTTTTGATTTCTGCTGCGTAAGAGAAGCTCAAGGGAAAGTGAGAGTCAGGTAAGTTTGAGGAGGAGAAAGTGCTGGGGCCAGAGAAAGCAGGGGAGATGCAGAATTAATATTTCCCTTTCTGTTTCTAGGAGGGCTCTTTCGGGAGAAGGTGGCCACTTTGACATAGGGATACATAAAGGCCTCTCAACGCCACACGCAAGGAAAATATGGCACAAAAGCTACACGACAGGGAGTCTTCTGAGGAGGATGAGATATTTCTCCATCCCAGCAGAAGGCCCCAACTCGTCATCCAGAGCTCACTGAGGAGGCTGAATCTTTACCCAGGAGACCCCTGCTCAGCGTCCACAGACCCCTGAAGAGGTTGAATCTTTTTCACCCCAGGCAGAGGCCCAGACTCAGCATCCAGAGCCCACTGAAGAGGTAGAGCCACCTCCACTTCAGCAGGAGGCTCCATCCCAGCCTTCAGAGGCCCCTGAGGAACTAGAAACTCCAAGTCCTCAAGAGGCCCTCGCCCGGCCTTTGGAGACACTTAAGGAGCTTGTAGTTCGACCAGTAGCACATCATGGGGTAAATGAAGCTCAGCAGTCAAACTTGTACAATTTCACTATTAAACCTGTGGATCTGGCACTTACCATAACTCGACAGGTCACTAAATAGGTTAATCCTTCTCCAGTGCAGCAGGAGAGCCCATCTCAGACTCCAGAGAGCCATGAGAAGGTTGAACCTACAACAGTCCAGCAGGAGGCACCATCTCAGCCTCCAGAGAGCCCTGAGGAGGTGAACCTTCTCTACTCCATCAAGACGCCCCTACTCAGGCTCCAGGTCTCCCTAATGAGTATGTACATGAAATTCCAGTGAGTGAAGAAGTAGCATCTCTACCTGGGGTTCAGCGTGACGCTCATTCCAGCTTGCCCAGTGATACACTTCAACCTCTGGATTTGGCACTTACCATCACTCCAGAGCCAACTACGGAAAGCTGAATTTCCTACAGCTCAGCAGGAGGCCCTGACTCGACCTCTTGAGCATCCTGTGGGGACAGAATCTTCTCCAACCCAACAGGAGACCTCAGATAAGCCTCCAGAGCCTCCTGGAGAGTTTGAGCCTTCAAGGGAGCAGGAGCAACCAGCTCAGCCTTCTGAGCCTCCTGGGGAAGTTGAACCTTCTCGAACCCAGCAGGAGCCCACAGGTCAGCCCCCAGGGCCTCTTGCGGAAGCTGAGCCTTCTCCAAGTGAACATAATCAACCGACTCCACCTTCTGAGCCTACAGAGCCTCCTGAGGAGGTGAAAACAGCAACCCAGCAGGACATTCCAGCTCAGCTTTCAGAGTCTTCTGGAGAACCTGAAACCTCTGCAACCAAGGAGGAAGCCTCAGCTCAGTATCCAGAGACCCCTGATGAGGCAGAATCTTCTGCAACCCAGCAGGAGATCCCAGCTCTGTCTCCAGCAGAGATAGAAACTTCTGCAACCCTGCAGGAGCAACCAGCTCAGCCTCCAGAGCCTTCTTCAGGGGAGGTGGAACATTCTCCGACTCAACAGGAACAGCCAGCTCAACCTCCAGAGCATCATGAAGTGACAGTTTCACCTCCAAGTCACCCTCATGTTTAGCGTGCAGACTTATCCAGTGTCATTGTCAAACATGCAGATGTGCAGCTTATCATAACAAAAGAACCCACTCCAGAGGTGGGACCTTCTCCAAATCAGCGCAAGCCTTCAGCTCAGCCCTCAGTGCCCCTTACTAATGCAGAATTGTCTACAATGCAACATGAGGCCCCCACACTGCTTTTACAGCCCCCTGAGGAGGTTGAACTTTTGCCAGTTCAACAAGAGGATCCAGCCAAACTCTAGAAGACAGTACACATAATAAACCTTCAGTACAAGAGGAGACCCCAGCTCAGTATCCAGAGCATCATGGAGGAAAGTTATACCTGCCACAAGCCAGCAGTAGACTCCAGATCAGCTTTCCCAGGCTCCTGACGTTGTACCTTCTCCACCTCAGCAGGAAGGCACAGCTCAGCATCCAGAGCCTCATGGTGAGGTGGAATCCTCTCCAACTCAGTCTCCAGAGCTCTCTAATGTGACTGTAGTTTTCTCCCCAGATCACCCTGTGACAACAGTTTCTCCTCTAGGTCAGGATCAAGCTCAGCTTCTGTAGCGGCCCAATGTCACTGTTAAACCTGTGGATCTTGCACTTATCGTAACTCCAGCATTCACTAATGAGGTTGAAACTTCTCCACCCCAACAAGAAACCTCGGCTCAGTCTACAGTGTCCCCTGTGCAGTTAGAACCATTGTCAGTCCAGCAAGAATTTTCCGATCAGCATCCAGCCCCCTCTGAGAATGTTGAACCTTCTCGAGTTCAGCAGGAAACCCCAACTCAACCTGAAGAGCTTCCTGAGGAAACTGACCCTTCTCCAATCCAGCAGGAGAGCTCAGCTCAGCATCCAAAGCCCACTGAGTGGGTTGGACCTTTTCCAGTCCAGCGTCAGCACCCAATTCAGCCTCCAGGGGCCTCTACAGATGTTGCAGCTCAACCTTCAGTACATAATGAAGTAAAATTCTCACCTCCAGGTCCAGGTGAAGTTGAACATCCAGTGTTGCTTAATATTACAGTTAAACCCATGGATCCTGCGGTTGTCAACGCTAGAGCCCAGTAGGAGGTTGAAAATCCTCCAGTGCAGCAGGAGGACCCTACTCAGACTCCAGATCCCCCTGGAGGGATAGAGCTTTCTTTAATCCAGGACGAGGCCCCAGCTCAGTCTCTGGCTCCCCAGGAGAGCTCAGCTATATGTCCCTAGCCCCCTAAGGAGGTTGGTACCTTCTCCCACAGAGCAGGAGCTTCAGGCTCATTCCTCAGAACTCCCTGCAAAGGTGGAACTATTTCTAGTCCCTCAAGGGACCCTCCTCACCTTCCACAGTCCCCTGAGAACATGGAATCTTCTCCAGCACAACAGGCGTTCCCAGGCCTACCTCTGGAACCCCTTAAAGAGACAGAACCTTCTCCAGCCGAGCAGGAGGCCCCATCTCAGCCTCCAGCGCCACCTAAGGAGGTTGTAGCACAAACTCCAGTGCATTATGAGATGACAATTCCAACACTAGGACAGGATCAAACTCAGCATTTAAACTTGCCCAGAGTCACAGTTAATCCTTTGGACCAGGGTCTTCCCACAGCTCCAGAACCTACAACGGAGGCTGAATATTCTGCAGCCCTGCAGCAGACTGCAGTTCCTCCAACATACCCCGAGGTGACATTTCCAAATGGAGAGCAAGTTCAGGCTCGTCATCCTACCTTGACAGAGGTCACAATTCAACCTTTGGACCTTGAACTGACCATAAGGCCACAACCCACTAAGGAGGATGAACCTTCTCCAACCATGCAGGATAACTTAACACAGCCTCCAGAACCACCTAAGGAGGTTTTTGTAGCTCAGCTTCCAGTATATCAGAACCCAATAGTTCCAACACCAGATCAGGATCACACTGAGCGTCCAGCATCACCCAGTGTCACAGTTCAACCTTTAGAGCAGGGGCTTACCACAACTCCAGAACCTACTATGGAGGTGAACATTCCACAGCCCTGCAGGAGACTATAGTTCCTCCAACATACCACGAGGTGACACTTCCAAATCCAGAGCCAGTTCAGGCTCAGCATCCAGCCTTGACTGAGGTCACAGTTCAACCTTTGGACCTGGAAGTTATGTTAACTCTGGAATGCAGTTTGGAGGTTGAACCTTCTCCAACCATGCAGCAGACACAAGATCAGCCTCCAGAGCTCATTAAGGAAGTTGTAGCTCAGTCTCCATTGTATCCCAAGGTGCCAGTTCCAGCCCCAGATCAGGATCACGCTGAGCATCGAACATCACCCAGTATCACAGTTTAACCTTTGGACCTGGAGCTTACCAAAACTCAAGCACCTACTACGGAGTCTGAACATTCTATAGCCTGGCAGCAGACTACAGCTCCCCCTCCAAAACACCCTGAGGTGACAGTTGCACAACCAAATCTGACTCAAGTCACAGTTCCACCTGTGTGCCTAGGAGTTAACATATCTCTGTAACCAAGGGCATCTGAGACAGTTCTTATTCCTTCGACTCAGTATTCAGTATCCACAGGTCTTCCTGGTGTAAAATATACCCCAGAAAAGAAGCAGCCAGAACAGAATGCCACCACAAACATCAGCATATGTGAGCTGTGGGCCTGCAAAATGAGACGCTGTCATGTGTTGGTCTCAGCCCAAAGCAGAAGCTCCACAGAGCGCCTGAGCCAGAGCCTAACGCCTACAATGGCACCTTCACCACCATGTAAGATTCTCCTCTCCTTATTTGTTCTCTGCATCCTGCCTGACATGGCAGCCTTTCTTCAGGTCTTCCTGGGTCCTCCTTTTCTCCCCAATCCACATTGATTGACTTTCTGTTTACACCTTTTGTTTGTCAATGATTCCTTATCTTCATTCTCCTTCTTACTATTTCCCTCTCCTCCAGCCTTTTACTTTTAATTGCTCTTAATTTTTCCTTCTCCATTTTTTACCCCATTATTTAATGCCTTAACATCTACTCTTCTCCCATCTTTATTCCATCGTCTTTACAGCAACATGTCCCTCTCCCCATCTCATTTGTGGTAATACAGCAAAGTGGTTAAGAGTAGAGATTCTGGAGCCAGACTACCTGGGTTTGAACCCAGGTCTGTCATTTATTAGCTTTATGACTCAATTTCCTCATCTGTACAATGGGGATTATGGTAGTCATCATCTCATAGAATGAGTCCTATGACTCCTAAATCTCCCAATGACTCCAAGCTCATTTGGAGATTTAGATGAGTTAATATAGGTAAAGGTCTTCTGTCAGTGCCTAGCATATATTTTAGTGTTAGCTATTATTATTATTCCATCCCTCAGTTATATCTAGAACTCATCTTTTTCCCCTGGCTTTCTCTATGTAGCACCCATTTTGTGCCCAACCCAGGGCTAAATACTCTGGGAGCCACAGAAGTATATGGCATTGTCTCCAGAACATGACAATGACAAGTGGGAAGAAAGGGGATATGCCTTTAAAGGGAGGTAATATATAATTAAGTATTAAGAGAAATACAGATAGGTGGTATAATTCACCAGAACCTGTAATCACAGGAGTGAGGAGGTCAAAGAAGGCTGCATGGATAACCTAAATCTTTAGCTGGGACTTAAAGATTAGCTGTGATTTGTCAGAAAAATAAGAGGCAGTACAGTTTAGGCAAAAGTGTGACTGCAGGGATGATCAGAATTTTATAGGTTAGTCTGGCTGAAAATAATTGGGTTAGGCAACAATGAAAGGTAGGATTATAAAATACCTTGGCTGTCAGCAATGGGTGTTTGAAAGTTACGCTCTAAGATATGGGGAGCCACTGCAAGTTTTCAAGCAAGAGAGACAAATCATTAATATAAGTGGATTATTTTAGATTTCATATGTAGAGGGATCTAGAGAGGAACGCTTGATTCAGGGAGGCCAAATAGAACGCTTTAGCAAAATCTAGGAGTAAAATGAGAAGGGGCCGAATTAGAGTGGAAGAAAAACCTGAGAGTGCTACAGAGGAAAACCTGATAAGTTGTAGTAATTGACTAGAGTTGGGGGATTATGGTACACGAAAGAGAAAACACACATGTGTTGATGGGCAGAATGATGGTGGTATAACAAGTAGAAATACAGCAGTTGGGAAGCAGAGTCAGTTTGAGGGAGATGAGTTCAGTCTTAGGCATCCTTTATTGGTGAGTAGTATAAAGCAAGCAGAAGGCTCTGTTTGAGTGAAAATGTCCCTCAGGCAGATGGGCAGACCAGTATCCATTTTGACTTCTTTCTGACTCCAGTGAAAAATGTGCATATAAACTGAATAGTTACATTGTTGCTGAGGGAAGAGGACAAAGCTAAAGCGAAAGATTCAAAGTCATCCACTGAGTTAGTGGTTGAAACTGAACCTCAGGCATTTAACAGCTTGTCTTAAACATGTCTAATTCATGGATACGTTCTCACCGTTTAAAAAGAGAAATGCCACAGAAGTGTATAGGATCAAATGTGAAAATTGCACCCCACCTTCCCTACCACCAATAAGGTAACTCCTGTTACTGTTTTGATGCGTGTGCTTCCTTCCGATCTCTTTCCTTTGCATTTTGTTCCCCTAATGAGGTAATAACTTTATTCCTTGCTCAGTGACTTGTGCTTTTCCCTATGCAATATGTTGAAGAGTTATTTTCGTATTACTCCGTATAACTTCTAATTGCCTGTATCCTTCTAACACACGGAGAGATTCTGAGGGGACTGAGCCAAAGCCTTGATGTTTCCTGGCATAGGATTTCTTTATATTTATTTGATGATATTGATATATGTTTGCCATTTTTCTCATTGATTTGTAGGAGTCATTTTAGACACATAAGTGATTTTGGAAAAAAAAAGTAATTGGCATGTATCCAAGAAATTGGACAGATAGGAAGTTCAGATTCTGAGGAGATGCTTAATTGTTTGTGCCCGTGGCTTCACAGTATGTTTTTATTAATTGTGCACGCTGAGAAGCTGATAAGCTGTGGGAACTGGAAAGCTGGTCTTTTCTGCATTTGAATATTTCCCACTCGGTGGCCACTATTCTCTTCCTTATTCTCTACATTCTCTTCCTACCTATAAAAGGATATGAACTGTGTTTCTTCACAGAAATTTCCAAGGAAACTATTTCTTACATTGATGAAAGTACATGAAAGGCATACTGCTGGCCTTAGAAGTTGTGAGTATACTCTCCCTAAATATGAATACAAAAAGCTAACTGCATTGTAAGATCCTTCTTGATCCAGAATTTTGAGGTCAATACCTGTGAGAAAAGGTATTTCCCCTTCCATATCCCCAAAGCAGTCTAATGATTGAAATTCTGTTTATTTTAAAAATTAAATTTGGCAGGACCTCTTTAAAATCAGTAAGAGGCAATTTAAACTTATTTTCCATTATACAAGTAATACAAGATTATATTCTCAATATATAACAATGAAATAACAGATATAGTGAAAACCCTCCTTGTGCCCTAATCCCCCACCAACTACTTTGAGTTTTGAATTAATCCTTTCAGACTCTTTTCCATACGTTTGAGTACATACATATTTACAGATAGCAAAATAGGTTTGTGTGTTTTTCTTATCTTTTATATACATAAGTAACATCCTGCAACTTGATTCCTTCATTTCATATGTCTTAGATTTATTTCCTTCCCAGTACATAGAGCTTTACCCTGTTCATTTAAACTCTTGCATAATATTCCACAGTATGAATGTATCACAGTTTAATAATGCCCCTATTGAAGGATGTTTAGATTATGCCCAGTTTTCTTGTTACTTGTATCGCTGCAATCCGTGTACATGCATTTCTGTGAACCTGGTCATTAATTTCTATAGAATAGTTATTTAAAAATGGGATTGTTGGGGTGAAGACTATTTAGATATAAAATTTTAATTGCCCTCAAAAAAGTTGTGCCAACTTATACTCCAGTCATCATGCTGTGATAACATTCCTTTCCCCACACCCTTCTACCACCACTGGATATTCTCCCTTTTTTTTTTTTTTTTTTTTTTTCTGCTAATCTGATGGGTGAATCAAAGGAGGCCCATCTGAATTTGAATTTTTCTTATTACTTGTGAACTTAAATATCTTTATATGTTTACTGAACATTTGTATTTTACCTCTGAATTGTCTGTCCTTTGCCCATTTTTCTGTTACTATTTTTTTTTATATAGATTTGTAGAAAATGTCAGTTTAGGTATGTAAGTGATTTTGGAAAAAAAACATTCAAAGTAATTTTTCACAACAGTCTGTGGTCATATCTGTAGTTCAACTTGAATAGACAAGTCATACATGACTTCTGAATTAATAATAAAAGACATAACAGTCAGTCTAAAAACAGGTATCATGACCACCCTTAAAGAGATACCTCCTTAGCCTGATATCTTATTGGTAAGGAAGAAAATGCTAGAACCAGGCAAGTTTTTTTAAATTTACAGATTTCGTAAATATTATATGTAGTTTGTATTTCCCGTGATAGTATCTAACTTGGAGAACTTATTTCCCAAACTTGTAGGAAAACTGAAAATCATTTGGCAGAAGAAATAGATAACTTAATTTCCTCTGGGAGTGGAGGGGAGTGGTAGACTGAGGGAGAGAGGTAAGAGAAAAGTTTGAATTGTGTGCTACATATTTTTGGAATTTTGATATGTGAATATATATTACATATTTTTTAAAAAATAAATTGAAATTAAAAAAAATAATTTTTTCAAAAGCATGTGTTTGGGAGGTGATACACTATAACATGAGTCTGGTAAGGTTTGAAGATTTCTAAGTCAGCTTGAAGTGTATACCTTACAAGCAGAGTTTCCTAACTTGAAGTCAGTGGTTCCCCAAAGCAGAATTCCTTAACCTCCCTCCTGCTCTCCAGTGTATACCTCTTTGGCAAGCTGCAGAAGCTTATGTTCTTGGGATTATGTTTTAAAATGTATAATAAGCCCAACTATATAGAAAAACAAAGGAAACCAGCTATATTGAAATAGTTTTCAGAATATTTTTAAAATTAGTGAAATAGTAAAAAATATGCTTCTCTTAACACATTAGAAAACAAGATACAGTGGTAGGTCTAATAAATATTATAACTCCAGGTTAGTGATGAGAATAAATGATATTTTGAGGTATCTGCAACATATACGTGATATGAAATGACCCGTGATTTCTGCTGGGCCCAAATTATACTGCTGATCTACTGTGGTTTGTTGCCTACATTCATAATGGAAGGAAGTGCTGATTTTAGTTAGAGATTTGTGAAAACTGAGATGTACTTTTACTTCCCATCCAAGTTTAGCACTCTGGATTCAGTCCTCTCTATTCACAGACCTCTGCCCTAAAAGGATGATCCACAAGTCGAAATTGCATGCACACTTTTGTGTGTGTTCAAGAAAGTGCAGTTTTTTAGGGAAAAGAACCATTGCTTTTATGAAATACTCAAAGGATGCTTGTCTCAATAGATTGAGTCAAAAATGTAGGGGAGAAGAAAGACATTTATTTTCCTGTA